>JALIZH010016345.1:0-132245 GCA_030522465.1 Rhipicephalus appendiculatus | reverse complement strand
CCAACATATCGCCAATAATGGTAAAGATGGCTTAAGCCAACATTGTCCATCGTACGTAGCGCCAACATTCTATAAATATTGGCAGCTCCGATATTTTTTGCCAGCCTTTTTCGTTGGCTGCGCCATCATTCGTTCTTTTCCAGCGTTTAACGCCGGTTCTTGCCAGCCTTTTCGTTGGCTACGCCAATATCTTTCTGACGTTTTCCACTGAATGTGTAGTTTAACATGAGGTAGATTTGTGTGCGTGTAAATGAATGCGTGTTGCACACGCTTTTGCATTTAGGTAGGCAGTAGGAATAATCACCTAGAAATGCTGAGAGTAATCAGAAGTTTATTCAGAATGTATACAGTGTACATATGGTAAATATATTGCAAGTTTTGGAAAGAATTTCGCATTTGGCGCTTTGTTCTACTGATCGCTTGCTTGAGATAACAGCTGTATAGAACCGACACTAATTATTTTGAATAACGATCTTATATTACTAATCGCAAAACGGCACCACTCACAAACACACACAGCCAAAATTTTTCTCTGTTAGGGCTTATCTGAGCTGTAGGTACACCGAATGCTCAAAAGAAATTGAGTGAAAAGCGAAGTGTGGTATAAAATGAAATACATGAACGTCTGCGCTTGAACAGGCATTCGACACAACTGTGATTCATATCCGCCTTGAACTACCAGTAAGTACATGGCCTATTTATTTATTAAACGGTGACTGCGCTAGAGCTTGAAAGACTGCGATAACTTAGAAACTATTGAGAATATGAGTGTTATCAATCCAGAAATTCTTTGCGCGAAACGAGCAGTGAAGGGAACATGAAAAACGGATGCTTAGCTGGCGCACAACAACGCGGTAAAGGAACCAAATAACACATGCAAATGCTGACAATTTCGCTAAGGATGAGCACTTAACTAACCAACTTCAACGCACACAACAAAGCCCAGCACATGGATATTCACAAAGTAAAAGATCTAGAGAAATTACTGAGCACATATTTCCCATACGAAAAACACGGAAAGTAACATGCAATAAAGGAAAGAAACGACTTACTGAACGCGATCTGAACACAAATATCCAGCGGAAAGTTTGCGAGTTTTCAAAACACATCGGCGCTCATCTGCGGATGGCTTGTCAAAAGTCAAAACAATCAAGTTCAAAGTTGCACACGGCAGCTGCTTTCTCATTGTAGCGTTGCCGTAGAACGTCATCCTGCCTCGGCATCCAAGTCCGTGTTTTCCCGATGACTCCCGACTGAATGCACAAGGGCGCGCGGCCGCCGATGCCGGGAGCCCAAGCGACGGGAAGTATCCGCCGCCGACTAACAAAGGATAGCCGCCGGCCAGAAGCTGCCGAAAAGCGTACGCATCTTCGGTCCCGTCGTCTCCCGCCACACACGTGCCCTGCCCCCCCCCCCCCCACCCGTCCGTTCCTCGTTTTCATAAGCAGTGAAAGCTCGGAACGCTGTCGAACCGTCGTGGGCAGAGCAGCCGTCAAGTGACAAGTGTTTTATGACCAGCCGCCACCATGCACCCCACTGCCGGGAGGAGAGGACGTAAAATTCCTGAGCAAAACATGGCGTCGCACTGCTTCTCCGGCCTCCCGAACACCGAGAACATTTATTTGAAGTGAACACATCTTGCTGTGTGAAGCGCTGAGAGTGAAAGCGTTACTGATCCCTCATTTAAAGATTCCGCGAGCGATACCGCAGCCTTGGACAGCGCATCGCTGTAGCGCGCACACAAAAAAGAGCTACAATACTGTAACCTAACCAGTCGTGTATGAAACACAAAAATACGTGGTGTGGCTGAAGTAACATGAAATGTTTTGATTGTTCACCGCTAATAAAGCCGTGAGAACGATTTCCGAGCGCACGCGCAAAAGTCGTGCCAGTGCAAAATGCCCATTGCGAAACAAAATAGAACTTTTTTTCTGCTCTATTAACTCATCAACGCTATCTATATACAGTGACGTCTCTCATAATCATATCGTGGTTTTGGGACGTAAAACCTGATATTATTATTATTATTATTATTATTATTATTTATATACAGCGTCAATCATTGTAAAGGCAACGTTTTAAGGTTTATTCTTGTTTTTACAGTTGCGGTGTATATGCTGGCTGTATCCACAATTAACGTTACCTTTTAACAAGCATTGCAAAGTTCAATTCTTGTCTTAAAAATCTTTAAAGCAGCTCGAAAACTCAGTTGAGCACTTGGTGCATATATAATTTTACATTACTGAACATTTGTAAAACAAATTTTGTTCAACTATTTAGCCTGTATTTTGTGCCATACCGAATGTCAATTCAGCAATGCAACTCAGTAATGCGAACTCAGTAATGGCAATGCCAACGCAGTAATGGAAGTGCCAGTTTTGTTTGTTGACTGACGACGATAGACTCTTTTTGCCATCTTTATGCAATGGCACTGCCAATATTTTACATTGGCTGGCAACAGTATTCGATTGTTGCCGTCCTGGCAGGATGGCTGTGCCAATGTGTTATGTATGCTGGAAATGATGGGCCTTTGTTTCCGTCCTTATACAATGGTGGTGCCAATATTGCATGTTGGCTGGCAACCATAGCCCTTTCTTGCCGTCCTTTTCTGATGGCACTACGAATATTGTATTTTGGCTGGCTATGACGGCCCTTTGTTGCCGTCCTTGTACAATGGTAGTACCAATATTGTATTTTGGCTGGCTACGATGGACCATTCTTGGCATCCTTATAGGCTGGCTCTGCCAACATTGGTTTTGTAATGGATTGACTGGCCCTTCATTGGACCATCGTTTGCCAGCGTATAAAAAATATTGGGCCAATGTGCTGTGCTGCCTGGGAAGCTAGCGAACGGCCGCGAACGTGCCATCAGCATGGCATGTAAATGGCATTGTAGATGACACGCATGCCAAGATTTTCATGTTACCACCTGCCACTTATGTTCGTTACACAGTCATGTCACTCAGTACCAAATTTGGTGTATATCAAGCTAACGAAACGGCCGCGAGCGCGCCATGAGCGTGGCATGCAAGTCATGCCGCACATGACAAGTCATGATTTTCCATATTACCACTTGTCATTTATGTTCGTTCATACAGTCACGTCACTCAATCCCAAATTTGGTGTATATCAAGCTAACGAAACGGCCGCGAGCGCGCCATGAGCGTGGAATGCAAGTCATGTCGCTCATGACATGTCATGATTTCCCTATTACCACTTGTCATTCATGTTAGTCATACAGTCATGTCACTCGAATCCCAAACTTTGGTGTATATCAAGCTGACGAAACGGCCGGCGAGCGCACCATGAGCGTGGCATGTAAATCATACTTTTCATGACAAGTTAGTCATGATTTTCATGATATGACCAGCTATTTACGTTCGTCATAGAGTCATGTTATGTCATACCAAATTTGGTATAAATCCCATTAACGATACGGCCGGGAGAGCACAAAGTCGTAGGCGGCTAGATAGATAGATAGATAGATAGATAGATAGATAGATAGATAGATAGATAGATAGATAGATACGCTCAAACTCGCCGAAGTTCGCTAAGAAATGCTTCGCATTTAATAATAATACAAGGATCTACTTATTAACCGTTGTACTGATACGAAACAAACAGCAACCACTCGTACATATGCTTAGATGTTGCTCAAATATACATGGAATCCAGGTCACCTTCACTGCTAATAAACAAAATAAAAAAAAGCAGATTTGGCGCTGTAAGTACATTTCACTAAAAAAGAGCAACACACATTATTAGGAATTGACCACTACTTAAGAGTTAGCTGGTGGCAACGGGATGAATGGCGATGGTCAGTTTATGCAGCATCACGTAACATTCGAAGAAAAGCGTATCACTCAACGGTCAGGTGAAATAAGCCTACTACACAACTTTTCTTACGCCGGGAATGCAATGTCTAGCCGAAGATAACGTCATTGGAGGGAGGATGTCATGCCGGGTACACTGAGCACTTCATTGTGATCAACTCAAAGAGTAAAACTCTGCCTATAGAACACTCAAGGCTCACCAAAAAAAAGACCGTCTCATGCCTAGACATGAATTCTTAGAGCAGTTTTTCCATAGGTAATTGCAGAGATACTACATAAACACGGAGAGAACTTCTTCAGCTGTAAGTACTTACATAAAATATTCACGCACCGAAAAAAAAATCACGCCATATTGACGAAGTGAACGATGTTGGAGGAGCTTGCTCGGAGATGATCTGGTAACCCGCGAATCCTCCGTACACACCTCCTACCATCATATATAGACGTGACAACGTTGTTATATACACATTACATGCGGCGCTCAGGCGGCGAGCCCCAGCTGCTGCTCGTTGCGAGCCCGCCGCCCTGCTGTGCGGTGTTCATGCGGCCGAGCGGTAACGAAGTTTTCACCTTTTCACTGCCTGAGCTCCCGGCGAAGAGAAAGGAAGCGCACGTGCTGAGAGTTGTGTGCGTCGCCTTGAGCGGCGCCGCCATCTAGTGAACATTCCTGAAATCACCGGAAAGCCGGCGCCTTGAGCGGAGAAGTGTACACGCCACCACCATCGCCGCCGGATAAGGCGCGAGCTTAAGAAGCTTGCCGAACAAGCTCCTAAAAAGCACTGGGGGGCAGAATAGAAAGCTGGTCCACTTGAGTTGAGGATGGAGACTTTGCAGACAGTGGATTTCACAGCTGTTAATTCCTCCTTGGGCGAACGCATCAGTTCTTGCCTTCTCCAATACTCCCACAACGTTCCCGTCCTGAATAAAATCAGTTGAAATACTATGAATTCCAACGCTACAAATTACGCCGACGCATCACGTAAACGTCGTTTCCTCGTTTATGCTTACTGCCAGCTGCGAAACATCAAGTCGAAGAAACGCGTATTTATACGATGCGGCAAAAATAGCAAACCACACTTCCTAGCCCGCAGTGATGTCAGAGAAGCAAAAGTTAAACTATTAGTGCTTTAATTTCATTGCTTCTAGGAACAGCGATATTAACCGCAACCTCGTGCTCTTCACGATTCCGCTATATTTAAAAACAATAACTTAAGCTGAACTGCAATGAAGCTATGCATGCGTGGCTGCGAACAAAAACCGCATACTCACCTTTAGTTTTTCGGAACATGGAAGAATCTTGCGGAACTCGGCCGGCCTTGAAGTATACGTGCACCATTGCGTGATGTACTAATAGTGCGTGCCGTTAACCATCACGGCGCAAGAGCGCACACGCAGACACCACAAAAACTTCACTCGCCGGCCATCACTCGCTTCATGTAACGGAAAATCACGAACCTTTGCATAACGGCCGGCGGCTTCGACGGGCTCCGATGGCGGGGGCGAAGCACGGTTGCGCGCGGGGAGCGCGGCTTTGCCGGCACGGCGGCAGGCTCCCATTGGCTGTTTTCATTTTGACTCGCCATCGACTCTAGCGCCAATTTTGCCTTCAGTTATCGCACTTGCTGGTGGCGCTTTTTCAAGATGGTGGCGATGACGTAATTACTTCGGACGCCGCAGCGGCAGTCTTTCCGACCGTTGCGGAGAGAGTCTGATGCGCTCGATGGCGGGAACGGCGGGAACGCGCGTTCGCCGGTTTGAGTGGAGAGGGCAGAGACGAAGAAAGAGGGAGACAGGTGGGAGAGCGGTGCGAGGGGTGATGCGGCGGGGAGCTTCGACGGAACGCCGTGCGCGGCGTTTCATTGTCTTTGAGCTGGCGCCGGGTGGGGAGACCGTCTGCTACTACCTTGGACAAAGCGTCCGTAGTGCGCTAGAATCATGGTTGTCATTTCACAATCCACGATAAAGGTGGTGAAAGTGAAGACGACCATCATAACCAGTTGTGCGCAGAGCGTATTTCTTTTACTTAACCTCGAGCTTCAGGTAAGCTAGAAGCGAACCGCACGGCGTTCGGCGCGCTCGGCTTTTCATTGTCTTTTTTTTTTTGCGCCGGCGCCGCATCTATGTTGCAGGGACCTTGGAAGGTGACGGCGCCGGCGGGGTGTGGGCCTAAGGAGCTTCGCTCCTAAAAACTAGCATACATAAGCATAAACACAAACAGAGCAGACGTTATTGTTGCACATGATCACCGTAAGAACGTAACAAGTACACGCAATTTAGCGAAGGAAAGAAAAAAGCGGGAAAAGATGACGAGGAAAAAAACATGGTTGATCCCTCCATCATAGGGATCGGTACAACACGAAAGTGAAACGTGTCCTTACAGAAGTAGTTAAATGTTTACTGTACATTGATATAAGAGAGCTTGCACAATGTCTATTGGTGTTTGGCAGTTATTGCACCGTTTAACGTGGATGCACCCACGCTGACGCTTCGTGGCACATCTGTATCCCCACGACAAACGTCCATTATCAATGATTAAAGAAACTAAAACAGTAAGGAACTGCGCGGTTGACGGAACACAAGTAGAGGTAGTACACAGGACAAGCGCCGACTAACAACTGATTTTTATTGAGCTTGAAACTTCCACTTCTGACAACGTACATGCGCACAAGCTCTCCCGGCATTATCACACATCATAGTAAAGGCCCATTATCTACGCTAAAAATGCCAACTCTTTCTTATGCAGATAGACGGAGGGTTCGCTAATGCATTTATCAGGGCCAAGCTTCGAGATCACAGACGCTTCCAAAATTTCACGTGCTCTTTTATCTCTTGCACGCCCCAGCACTTTCGTTTCTTCTAAAAGTGGAATGCAATTCTCGCAGGATCTGCAATGAACCGCCAAATGTTGGCCACTGGCTGACGCTACAGCGTACGAATGCTCAGAAAGGCGTTTATTTAAACATCTTCCAGTTTGGCCCACATAAACCTTGCCGCAGCTTAACGGGATTTCATATACAACGTCAGATCTGCATCCTACAAACTTGCGTTTGTGATTCGTGCCACAGCTTCCACTCCTCTGCTCACTCGTGAGGGCGCAAACCCGAGACAATTTACATGGCGCTGAGCAAAACACATCTACACCAAATTTCCCAGCCACCTTCTTGATGCCATGGGAAAGTTTGTGGACATAGGGCAATACCACAAAACCTCGCCTTCCTGTTCCTAGTGTATTGTCTGCCCTTGAAGGAGCAGTACTCCTGCAAATGGTGCCCAACATTTTCTCAGCTATGGCTTTAAGTAGAGCATCCGGAAAACCCGCTTCTTGTAGTCTGGACACTTGGGAGGCGAAACTATCACGGACTGTGTGGTGGCAGGACTTAATTAAAGACGACCTCAAACATGACTTCGCGATTCCCCTCTTAACAAGCTTGGAATGGCAAGAATAGTACGGTAAAATGGCCTTTTTGGGCCAACTAGCCCCCCAACGCACCTTACTTGATTAAAGAAACTCTTGTCATAAATGATTGTGGTAGCTGTACGGTGAGAGCGGAATGACAGAAAGCGGTGTGACACCCAAAAGAGCGTCACTGAGGGGACGCCGCACTTGGGCTAAGGTCGCGCAGTCGCGGCATGTTAGAGTTAGTGAACACCACTGCACGACCAGAGGGAAACGCAACGCGCGTCTTGTGTTCCCCGTTGGCCGGCTGCGATTTTTCGCGGGGCGAGCGTAAAGGTCTCACCGCATGCACGCGATTTTTCGAGCGACAAGCGACAGCGACAATTGAGCTCCGTCGCGCTGTCGTGTCGCGACGGCTGCAACCACATGTTGGCGACAAAGTGCCATTGTTGCTAGATTGGAAACTGTCGAGGGCATGCCGATAAATTGTGAAAAGAAGTTTAAAAGTTTACCAATGACAACATGCCAAATTTATTACTGTCTTGTGTGGAATAAGAAAGCCATAAAAGCGTTTCGTGACTTTCTTTTTTTCGCGAAATCTCGTTTAACCGCGACAGGGTGCCCAGAAGCGTACGCTACGACGGCTACGACGCACTTAGCATGACGGTTTGGCATTGCAGCAAGCTACCACCATTGCAGCAAGCTACCACAGAAACATCAAAACAAGCGGTCGATAACAAGGTTAACGACAAAATACGGCCTCTGCCTCACTCTCCGCGTGAGATGTGGCTGTAAAGAAGGTAGTCTGTATCTTGCATTCCTTAAAGTACGCGCGGATAACAAGCATCAGGAGCAGATTGCAACCGAAGCGAGGATCAGGGGGTGGCGCCATGTTGCCAGTAATCGTCACGCTCACTTCCGGGCGACAAGCGATGTTTTCTAGTTTTCCAGAAACGCGCGACGCGACGAGCGACAGCGATGGATGGGGCTCCGCGACAGTAAATCCTGTCGCTCGTCGCTGTCGCTCGAAAATCGCGTGCATGCGGTCAGGGCTTAAAGGGCTTCTCACCAGGCCCCATAACAAATTTTAGTTAGACGCTGGCAGTTGTGTGTCCGATGAGGAGCATTATGCCACAAGAATTTTTTCAATCGGTTCATTAGGCGCTGAGAAAACCGATAATTTGATGCGGCGCGAAACCATGATGCAAGGAGGCGAGCTCGAAACCCTTGCCGCTCGGCCCGCGTAGCCTTCGCAAGCCAAATCTCTTCCTTACCTTCTCCGGCGTCCGAGAGAGAGCAACACGTCATGGCACGCAAGGTCACGTGTGCATGACGTGACCGAGAAGCCCAGCCCCCGAGCACGCGTGCGGCGTTGTTTTGTTGACCAGCGTTATTTTGTGGTCTATTGCCTGTTTCTGCGGGATGGATGCCTCGATGCACGTTCGTTTCACTTTTCACTGGCACGAGAGCGGCGGTATCATGAGCCAGTGCCGCATTTACGTTTACTTGGGTGCGCTAGAATAAATGAGCACATTGAGTGCTCGAACGCGCCAGGACACCACTTTCGTTTCCAGGGCTGGCGTCTCCCCAATGCGCTAACCGCGGGGACACGAACGCATGCGAAACGGAGGCGCATTAGCCCCGCATATCGCTGCAATTCACTAAAAAAATGAACAAGACGCAGACATTCCCCTTGTGCGTCTCATTATTTCTCTCAAGTTTTATTCA
The DNA here is from genome assembly GCA_030522465.1 of Rhipicephalus appendiculatus. Lineage (NCBI taxonomy): Eukaryota > Metazoa > Arthropoda > Arachnida > Ixodida > Ixodidae > Rhipicephalus > Rhipicephalus appendiculatus. The sequence continues at coordinate 123,287 of JALIZH010016345.1, read as the reverse complement.
TCTATTCAAGCAACAAATTCCACAAACTACACACGTCGTGTCAAATAATTTTCGCAGTGTCACGTGCTACTGCTGTCGACGTCAGTGCACAGCCGTCTACGTAGGCGACCGACGTCACAGCACTGCCATCTGCGTAGGGCCATTCCGCCGTGTACGTCATCCCCTCATTCTCTACGCGCGAGGACGCGAAAGTAAGGGCAAGCAGCGTTCAGCTTGAAATTTGACCCATTTCCGCGGCGCGTAGCGTTCCAAAATTTGGCAGACGTGATCGTGAACGCTCAATGTATGAATTGCGCTCGTCAGCTCAAAATTGTCAAATCTGGTGAGGGGCCATGCGGTTAGGGCTTAAGTTGGGAACGCGGAGTCGGAGAAGAGTTGTTGGACATTTCACCTGCAGGACGCACGTTTTTTCTCGCTCCTACTTTTCTCTTTTTTTTCCCCGACTCCGCGCCTTCGCGCGCGCAGTTTACCAATTCTTTTTCTCTGCTACCGCGACTTCGCGCCTTGCGCGCAGCCCTTTTAAGGGCTAAAGATGTCGCAGACGGAGAAAGTCCTCCAGGACTTCTACCAAGAGAACGCGGCCATATTGGCATCGCACCACAATCGGGTTACCCGCGAAAAGCTTCAGAGGCAGGCAAAGGCGGCCCCTGAGCAGGCCGTGCTGGAATATGAACGGCAGCAACAACAAGCACAAGCAGACGAGGCAGCCTGCCGCAAAACAAAAAAGGCGGCCAAAAAGAAAAAAAATTCCCCATCTCCCGCTAAAGGGAACCATCTGTGGATGCGAAGCAGCGGGGAGATAATTAGCTTGAGCGGGAGGAACGTCGCCGCTCTCATTTCACGGCAGCGGTCCGGGCGCTCATCGCGGCGCTGCACAGGAGAGAGAATGAGGCGCGCGCGCTCCGTCATTTTCATACCGCGGAACTACCGTGGCTCCCCCAGCGGAGTATGCAGCTGTCACACCAGCTGTCGTGCGCGTCGCTCCGTAGAGGATTCCTAGAATAGAGAACGGGGGGGGGGGGGGACCGTAGGAGAGCAGAGAGGCGGAGGGGACGCGCATGCTCTGGAGGGGTGTAGGACGCGGGCGCCGCTCCGTACTGTAGAGGATTGCTAGAGGAGAGAAAGGGGGTGAGCGTTGGAGAGGAGAGAGAGGTGGAGGGGACGCGCATGCTCTGGAGGGGTGTAGGACACGGGCGCCGCTCCGTACAGTAGAGGATTACTCGAGGTAGGGTGGCTAGAATGGGGAGGTGTGAAAATCGGCCGCTCAAACCGGTCCCCAAGTTGCGCCGATGCCGCAAGGGGCGCTGTACGCAGGGGCGCGTGGCGTTGAGCAGACGACCCTGCTTCTGTCCGACGAATATGCATGCATGGCTCGCGCTATTTTTGCGTGCAACACTTCGCAGCGTTAATCGTCTTCTTTTTCTTAGCGATGGCAATAATGAAGGGTCGACTTCTTCTCCTCATTTGAAAAATGTGGTTCGCATACATTATCACGGTAGCAGGCTACATACCGAGTAGCACTGCGTGCGCGGAACGCGCCGAACTAATATTGCTCGCGGAGTTTCGCGCACGCCGCATTTAAGCACCGAGATTTTTTTTTCGCTTGCGCCCTGCCGTTTTACTAATTGGAATTATGCATCGCTGCAACTTATTCGTCATTTTTAGTGCTTATTCACATTGTTAAGGTATGTTACCACCCTTTAAAATAATGAATTTTTTTTAAAAAGTAAATTTTCACTTTTGACCTTCTAAAAATGCACGGAAATCCATAATTGTGGTTCACAAAAAAGTAAGCCTCTATCTGATTCTGTTCGAAAGTTATGGTCCTTGTGCCACTACAGTGACATTGAAAATTACATGTTTGGAAAAATATAATTCTTCATTTTCTCAAAACTTGATTTTCAGCGTGTTTTTTGTTGCGAAAAAGCTCATAGCTATTAAAAATATCAATATTTTTCATGAAACTGTCCATGCTTTTTGCTTAGACATTTACCTGTGCCTGTGCAATGAACTAGAATAATTGAAAACGAGGAATTAGTTTTGATGTTTTAAATTTTGATGACTTCAATTGAAATACGACTTTCTGCAACAAGTCGACGTTTTAGGCTACAATATACCTTATAATAATGATAGCGCAAATATCCTAGCTCATTGCAAAGCCTACGTACACAGTTGTAATGCTGCCAAACCATTTTCTGTTTGTATGGTTGGACTGGTGGTTATGACTATTGGCGTGATGGCCATATTATGCGTAATATTGCTAATTAACTTATAGTTACCTTCCGTGCTTTTTATTCAACACTTGTAGAGTCTTTTAAACTGTCCTCCTAAGGGCAAACACAAAACAATCAATTTTGGGTCAAAATCTGAAAAGATTTCTAAATAGGTGGTAACATACCTAGAAGATTGCCTGCTCTCGTACTTGGACCCATTACTGTTCACTAGCTGCAAGTCAAAACGTTATGTGTACGTTTTATCGGCAGGTTGAAATATTTATTAGTTAAAAAAAAACAGGTTCGTACACGAAGCAAGTTTATTTGAACTCTGCAATAAAAAAGCTATCTACAAAACACCGGTCTTAGCCCACTTGGCTTTCTTTTCTTCCTTTTTACGTTTGACCCCTTTTTTAAAAAGAAATTCATCCGAGTTACGCAAAAAAAAAAAATACACAGCGAACAACAGATCATGTTGTACGCGCCGACGCTCACTTCTTACTGCGTAGTACCAACTAGCTAGTCGAATGTCGTTCGCTTCGACATGCCTTGCGTCGAAATGTTTCTTGCATTGTACTGAGTTCTCTGTCAGCTGCTTTTCAGCTCTCGGTATCGCACGATCTTACTTCTAAAATAACTCTTTTCATGCCAGTACTTAGAACAAGGGTTCCCTGTCTGTCGACGATCAGTACTCAGTCTTGCAGCCAGGAACGAAGCAACAACGTCCAGTTTTCTTCTTCGGTTGATAGGGTGTTATCCTCACACTTCAAAGCTCCATGACCACAGAACAATAAAAAACACGTGAAAGCTGGAAAATACGACGCCGCGCTGCCGAGCGCTAGGCTTCCTACGGGTAATCTGCGACAGCGGCGGCTGTCCCAGGCAGCGCCCCGTGCACCAGCGCCCCTGGCGGCATCGGCGCGCAGAGGGACCCTCTCTGGCAAGGGAAACGCGCTGCGCTCAGCACACCTCCCCATCTAGCCACCATACTCGAGGAGAGAAAGGGGGTGAGCGTTGGAGAGGAGAGAGAGGGGGGAAGGGACAAGCATGCGCTGTGGGGTTTGTGGAACGCGGGAAGGAGGTATGGACTAAGCCCCCCGCAAGCACATCTAAGCAAGATGAAGGAATGGAGCCAACCTGGGCGACGGACACCACCTGCCTAGCCATTGCTATGCTGCCCCTCTGTGCTTTCGGCCATGACTCTAGTGACTGTAGTGGTGGCGGACAAGGACGCGGGGGAGAGGACGCATGCGCGACCTCTCCCCCCTCTCCCCTCTAGGAATCCTCTACTCTACGGAGCGGCTCCGCCGTCCCACATCCCCACAGCGCATGCGCGTCCTCTCCCCCTCTGTCTCCTCTCCTACGGTACCGCCCGTCCTCTCGTCTAGGAATCCTCTACAGAGCGGCGCGCACGACAGGTGGTGCGACAGCTGCATAATCCGCTGGGGGGCGCAACGGTAGTTCCGCGGTATGAAAATGACGGAGCGCGCTAGCCTCATTCTCTCTCCTGTGCAGCGCCGCGATGAGCGCCCAGACCGCTGCCGTGAAACGAGAGCGGCGACGTTCCTTCCCGCTGAAGCTAATTATCTCCCCGCTGCTTCGCATCCACACATGGTTCCCTTTAGCGGGAGATGGGGAATTGTTTTTTTTTTGGTATGGATGGATGCTACGAGCGAGGCCGACGCTGGTAGAGTCACTCGAAAAATTTCAGAGTATGGCATCTGTTTTCCGCGCACCGCCGCCGATGCGATTGGCTTACTCGCATCATGTGACCTGCCACCGCCATATCCCTTCCAAGCGCGTTGAACGCGCAGAGTGACCGGGCTTTTAGCATTACCACAGGCCCTAGGAGTATGTCATCGCTTTTCTAACGCGCCATGCAGATGCGAGGAATTATACCTTAGTTAGCAACCGAACGGGTCTAGGTATCTCGTTTATTTTTGCATTCCGTGCGGGAAAAACGTCGAAGAACGGCGTTATACGGGACTGTATAGAGCTCGTCGCAAAGAATTCGGCCCCTCGAAGAACGTTTCTGCAATAACCTACTCGAAGTTTGCAGGGAAAAGCTCAACCGCGACAGGGTACTTCACCTTATCCGTTCGCTCTGCCTAGTGATTGAAAACAACGTGCTACATACCCTGCCATTCGTTATCTTTTGAACAGACTGTATTTCGAGTAAGCGTGTCACGCATGTGAGGGGAATCAAATATTTCTTGAAATAATAACTCTTTATTGGTAGACCTTGACGGCGACTGTGGCATTATCATTAGCCATTTTGCAATAGTCAAGCGTGGCTAATAGATTGCGCATGAAACTTTCTGGTAGAATATGGTATCATAGGATGTTATAATTATTGCAAAAAGAAAATGATGCTAACACGTTGTATTACGCCGAGCGTATACCCTTACAGTACGGTTTAGTCGGTGCAAAGGGTCACAATAAAAATAAGTATTATGTGTTTTCGCTGTGAATTAAACTCATTCTTGGGCCAGTTGGAACAGCTGAATGTACGGCCTAAAAATGGAACGTGAATTTCACGGTCCGAGCTTTTTTTTCTTCCTTATCGTACTCCAACTGCTCAGATAAACGTGAAATAGACTGTTTCTTGCGAGAATTTGTTGCTGGGCTTGTTGGTTCGCAACACTTTCAGTGCATGCTGCACGTGTTTCAGCTGAGACACGGTATTCCTTGAACATACGCTTTAAAAATTTCTGGGCTATGCTATTTCTGACCAAAAGGCTTTATAGGTACTGTGCCGAGAAAGCTTTAATAAGCGTGCATGACGAAAAAAGAAGTTGAAATTGAACCGCACCCCCAGCTGCTTACGCGCTGCCGACGTTAACAAGAACACTTCTATCTCGGAACACAGCAAAAATCTCAAGAACACGCTTCATCTCGTGTCAGTTAAGAGCTGTCAATCACTTTTTAATCGCCTATTTTTCTACGAATCAGTTAGGAAACGATGACGCCTTCGCAAATATGATACGGTAGTAGCTACCGCACACCAATCGGCCCGTACGATGGGCTGCTGGCGTTCCAAACCGAGACAAATACGTCGCGCACAACTTCCAATTATCGTACACAAACCGCTCCTATTACCCATATCAATAAGCCGAAGAGCAAATAATGTGCGCAGGCAAGGTATCATTGAGCGATTAATCGAAGGAGGCAATCGAGCGCTTTGAAGTAAACCTGAACACCGACTGCACATTCAGCAGACTTCAAAGTTAGCGCAAGCACGCGAGACTCACCTGGCAAGTAAATGGCGTCCTAAATGAAGTCACTGAGCACATGCACCTCCGCAGGTAGCGACCACACCCGCGACACGAAACGAGACTGAGGGAGCCATGAAGAGAGTTAGCGAGCACATGGGAGACATTCGCCGCACATTACATTCACAACCACGCCGCTTACCACGCAGTTCATGCACAACCATCGATGACTTGAAATCACTTCTAATATCCTCTTGAAGAAACGCACCCATATATTCCAGTTCAGGCGAGCGTAACACGACATAGAGGTGGAAAGACCGGTCTCGTCTCCACGCACGCTACCAACGCGCCGGACAGCCTGGAAGGGAAATGGCCGCCGCCGCTCAATGTTGCCCGCGTGCAGCCTACCTTTGCGGTACTCTGAAAATTTTGCCAGTGAATCTAGACGCTGGGAGTAAGGACGCCACCTGGCACCGTGTTAATGCGTCGACAAAACTACATTTTCCCCTATTCGAAACGCACCGAATGGGACGGACGCGTAGAAACGACGCTTTGAAGGAACTAATCGTGGATTTCATGGTCGTGATGCATTACTTCATTTTAGCAAGAGCACTGTGAGAGGAGAGTGGTAGATATAAAAGGCATGTTTTTAAAGCCTACGGAGTGTGTGACCGTGGCGCAGTGGATAGCGTGCCCGGCATCTCTTGTTGCGGACGAAGAGGTCGTAGGTTCGACTCCCGTTGACGGAGCTTTTTTTTCTTTGTCTTCTGATCACGTGTATTTTTTCGACCTCATTTCCGTGACGGAAACACGTCACTGAAATTTTGGTGGATCCCGGCATAAAACACTTTCGTGTTAAAAAAACACTACATCAAAGATGAAGTACAAACTTACGTTTTAGATATCATCTCACGAAGGAAGTATGAAGCGATGACCTGCAACAAAAAAACATCAAAACCAGTTTGCGATGAAAAATTTAACACATAGGTTGACTTATTCTTGGCATCTGGGCCCTGTAATTTGTGCGTGGTGTTCTTGTTTCGAACTTTTTCATGAGGCATAAGGGATACAAAGAAAGGTATTTGTCTAACTCGGCTTAATCTGCCAGCATCGGAATATTGTGTTTTATTTCATATTTGTGTTCAAAAACAAGGCGTAAGTTATAAGTACTAAAAACCTTTAGAATATCGGCAGCTTGGAAGAGCTGTGCAGAAGCATATATGATCTCTGGCTAAATTGTAAATAATGCGTAAAGCTTTCTTTTGAAGGACGTAGAACTTTGTTACGCTGTATGCGTGCCAGTGCCCCATACAAGTTGACAATAATTCACTTGTGACATAAAGAGACATTTGAAAAGCAATGATTTGATATTAGTTGGAAGAACGTAGTTGTTGTGGAATAAGAGAACAACAAAACGCGAGACAGCTAAACGGACGTGGCTGACATGCACATCCCACTGCAACTTTTCCGTAATCCAAACACCAAGCATTCTAAACGCTGGCACAACTTCTATGTTTTGGGAGCTATAAGTCAAGAATTTCCCAAGCGTGTGGCACCCTGCCTAGCTTTGTTTCGTTACCTCGCCAGGTTCGGCGGGCAACCTCGGTCACGTGTTGACAATAAACACTGACGAGCGTGGCTCGGCAGTCAGTAGCTGTTTACCCCGCCATGCGTTTGGGTCGTCCTTACTAGAGCGCGGGTGCCTCGGCGCCCTTCTCGTCCACGGTCCCGGGGCAGTCGTGACACTGGCGACGAGTACAGTGAACGAGTCGACCCACGCCGTCGAGAGCGGTGAAACAACGCCCCCCCCCCCCCCGCATCTGCCGCCATGCCGCTGTACGGAAGGCTCGAGCCGTAAGACGGAGACGGGTTCGCCTGGCCCGTCTACGAGGAGCAAGTTCACGTGTTTTTCCGCGCAAACTACACGCCCGAAGAGAAACAGCGGGACATTTTCCTGGCTAGTTGCAAAACCCAAGTCTTCAGTCTCCTGCTCGACCTCCTAAAGCCGGCTACACGCACACCAAGACGCTGAGCGAGCTGCTCACTACACTGCGCTCGCACTTCAGTCCGGCGTCGTCTACGCTAATGGAGCGGTTCCGCTTCAACAACCGGAGCCGCTGGGAAGGGGAGAGCCTCGGACAGTTCGTCGCTGCGCAACGAGGTTTGGCGAGTACCTGCGCTTTCGGGGACGAGCTGGACTGGCTGCTCCGGGACCGTTTCGTCTGCGGCGTAAACAACCCCGCCATGCAGACACGTCTCCTAGAATTTCCCGACCCCTTGTTGGACGACGTGGTGAAAGCAGCGCTGGCGATGGACGCGGCGACAAAGGACGCCGGCGAGATTGCGCGTACGGCGTCAACGAAGGCGACGGTCAACAGGATGGTGGCAAGGGGCGGTATCTGCAGTCGCTGCGGTGACGTCCATTCCCCCTCACAGTGCCAGTTCTCATATTCGCAGTGCTTCACGTGCGGAAAAACTGGGCACCTTGCACGAGTATGCCGAACGGGGAAACCGAACAGTGGGCCGCAGCAGCAGCCTGGATCAAGCCCAGGTTCCATCACCAGCCCGCGTTCAGGGTAGGCGTCGCAAGCGGCGGCGGGGAAGTGCGGGAGCAGGCCCGGGTTCCTCCGCGGCCAGGTTCAACGTCATGCCCGAGGACCCGCCGATTTTCGACATGTGGCACACAGGCCTTGTCCCGTTGTCTGTGCCGCCGTACATGCTGACCGTCGAAGTTTGCGGGCGCCCTATTTCCACGGAACTGGACACGGGGGGCCAGTGTGCCGGTCATGGCTGGGAAACTTTTCAAAAGGACCTTCACCGGAGTGGCCGTCGAGGCTTCAGGCGTCATGCTGCCTAGCTACTCTGGAGAGCTTTAAAATATAAGACGGTGGCGCAAAATGGGACAAGGACGAAACAGGAAGAAGAGACGTATACAAGCGCACGCGCATACAAACGCACAAGCGCGAAGAGACGTGCGCTTGTATACGTCTCTTCTTCCTGTTTCGTCCTTGTCCCATTTTGCGCCACCGTCTTATATTTTAACTATGCACCAACTAGCCCAGCAACAAATTTTACTGGAGAGCTTTCCCGGGTCCAAAGTGAGGCCCAGGTCAGCGTTCGTTTTGGCAACAGGGAAGCAACCCGTTCCTCTTTTTTTTACCAAGGGGTCGTCACCGACGCTGCTCGGCAGATATTTGAATTTGCGCACTGGGTGTTCGGCTCCCAGAAGGCCAGGAAGCAGCCCTACATGTCGTACAAGATATACCGAGCCTTCTAACAGATTTCCAGCCACTGTTCCAGCCAGGGGTGGGCACATTCGCCGGTATGACTGCTGGCATCCATGTACCCGAGGAAGTCTGGCCTCGGTTTTTCAAGCATCGCCCACTGCCGTTCGCACTGAAGGACGGGGTCACCCAGCAGCTGCAACGGGTGCAGCGAGAAGTCATCCTGGTACAAGTCAAGACTGCTAAGTGAGCCGCTCCCATCGTTCTAGTGTCAGAATCTGCGGGGATTTCAAGGTTACCGTCAATCTCGTCGCTACCGTCGAAAAGTACACACTGCCTCGGATTGAAAATCTCTGGTCGGCATTGTCTGGTGGACAGAAGTTCACGAAGCTCGACCTCAGAGGCGCTTACCAGCAGCTGGTGTCCAGGAGGCCTCATGGAAATGTCACGATATCGACAACTATGGGGCTTTTCCAGTACACGCGTTTACCATTCGGCGTGGCCTCGGCACCAGCCATCTTTCAGAGAGAGATGGACAACTTGTTCAAGGGCATGGCACGTGTCAGTGTACTTGGACGGCATCCTCGTCACCGGCATTAACGACGGAGACGACATGCAGAATCCGCACAACGTTCTGGCACGACTTCAAAATGCTGGTCTCAAGAGGGGAAAAGTGCGTGTTCATGGTTCCCAGTGTTGAATACCTGGGACACGTCATCTCCCAGGCCGGCCTGACTCCGTCCCCCCGCAAAGTTAGGCTGTTCTGAAGGCGTCGAAACCCCGAAACAAGAAACAGCTTCAAAGCTACATGGTCTCATCAATTTCTACAGGAGGTTCTTGCCCAACCTGTCGGCGCATCTACAGCCACTGCACATTCTGCTTCGAGATGGTCAGCACTGGGCATGGAAGAAGGAGCAGGATGTGGTCCTTCCAGCACAGTAAGGAGCTAATCAACAAGGCACCAGTGCTGGTGCACTTTGATCCAGCCAAGCCTGTCGTCCTTACTGTAGATGCATCACCATACGGTGTAGGAGCCATCCTGGCCGCATCGAGACAAGGATGGCCAGGAACGCCCTGTGTCATTTGCTTCTCGTTGTCCTCACGCAGCAGAGCAGCGTTACAGCCAGCTGGGCAAGGAAGGCCTCGCCCTCATGTTTGGTAGCTGTAGCTGGTAGCTGTAGCTGTAACTGGTAGCTGTAGGCCACCAGCAAGACCCATCGTACCACTCGAGGTGGTCCCCGTGCAGGCATCACCTCGAGTGGTACGATGGGTCTTGAAGCTGGTGGCCTACAGCTACCAGTTGGTCATCCGTCCAGGAAAAGACCTGGGACCTGCTGATGCCCTGAGCCGGTTACCGGTGCCAGAGGTGCCTGCTGCTGTTCCAGAGCCAGCTGAAGCGTTCATGCCGGAGCACGCGTACCCAGAGATACTCTCCTGGTATGTGGTGTCGCAGGCGACCAGTCGGGACCCGGTCCTGTCCCAGGTGGTGAAGGCAGTAGTAGCCCGAGGGGGGGGAGTTGGTGCGGCAGTCCTACAGCCACAAGGCCGCTGAGTTGAGCCTGGAGCAGGGTTGTCTACTTTAGGGTTCTAGGGTGGTGGTTCCACAAAGTCTCTGGTCCAGGGTCCTGCAGTTGCTGCACGCGGGGCATCCTGGCGTGGAGAAGACCAAGATGGTGGCTCGGTCTCACGTTTGGTGGCCTGGTCTGGACCAGGACACCACTCACATGGTGCAGAGCTGCCAAGTCTACCAGGAACATAAACGGGCCTCTCGTCAGGTGGAGATCACCCCATGGTCATTCCCACAGAGGCCCTGGTCTCGCCTTCATGCGGATTTTGGGGGGCCCCTTCAGAGGACACTACTTCCTGGTGGTGGTCGACGCATTTTCCAAAGTGGGTGGAAGTTCTACCTGTGACCACTGCGTCAGCAGGTGTGACCATTGCAGCACTGCAGCAGGTCTCCACCGCCCAGGGGTTGCCGGACGTCATGGTCTCAGATAATGGGCCCGCTTTCGCCAGCGCAGTGTATCTGGCCTGGCTGACGAAGAACAGAATCCGCCGAATGATGGTTCCGCCGTACCACCCTGCTTCAGACGGGGCAGCCGAGCGGGTGGTACAGACCATTAAAGGCCTACTCCGGCGATTTGTCGAGGTCAATGGATCTCAATGAAATTCGCTGGGTACGTTCCTTTGCACATTTCCGTCATTTATGCCAAATTTCAAACTTGAGAGATGTGGTGATTGTTTGCAAATGAATTGTCTGCAAACGCCCACCTTGCTTCCCACAATTATTGGCAACATTGCGTGTGTGACGTGTTGGTTTGCCGGTCGACGGAAGTGGCGCAGCCGATGGGTTCGCTAACTTGGGCCGCTACAGCGTATACAGTGATACCTCGGTGATACGAACACAGCTCATACGAATTTCGGGGTGATACGAATTTTCCTTTGGTCCCGGCCAAGGCCCATTGGCCTGCAATGTAATGGAGTACGGTTGTTGCGAACCGATTTTCACCCTGGCGACGTTTGATACGAACGTACACTACCGTCCAGGTACGAAGAGGTGCTGTCCGCGCTGTCGCGGAAGACGCGCCAACCATGTGCGAGCGCGGGAACGCAGGCGCGGGGGCATGCGTGCCACACCGCCATATCGTCAGAATGACGGAGTAAGAAACTTTTCTTACCGTCAGAATAAACCTTCAGAGACGCGTCACGGCCTCCGAGATTGTGTGCGTGAATCTTGGCTCTAATGTGCTGCCGTGTGCCTTCGCGTTTAGATTACAGAGGGCATTGGCACCATGCTTTTTTTTTCTAACGCGTCAACGCGGGCTGCTGTCGTTGTACTGCGTTTACACGTGCCTGCCTCGTGCATCAGACATCCTCTGAGAGGTGCACGAGGACCGAAAGAAGGCGGGGACGGTCTCGGCGAAGGAGTCAGGCCTCATAACGTCAACATGCGCGACTGTTGAGGTCGCACTTGTGCAGGCGCGCCCGTAAAACTCCCAAAAAGCATCCCCAACACCTCCGTGTTGGGGATGTTTTTTGGGAAATCATGACATAGGACCATGGTTCTGGAATTTTGTGGCCTTGATCCATCGCGACAAAGCGCTTCTTCCGTTATTTTCAACGCAGTACTCCAGTCGCGCGCGAGAAAGCATGGTAAAATTTGGAAGGGGCTACTGCTGTCGCGGGTCACAACGCACCTGATTCATTAATTAAACACGCGCGTACGGGCCGTATATTTACGAGTACTGGTGTGATTGCCGACATCTAAAAACTTAACTGACAATCATTCAAAGTTCTTCATGACATTGCTGCGGCCCTGAAAAACAATAAACAAAAATGTACGCAAGCTTTCTTTTGTCGCAAGCTAATTTTCTATGCTTTCTGGTGATACGAATTTCGGATGATACGAATATTTTTGGTGGTCTCCTGAGATTCGTATCACCGAGGTTTCACTGTATTGTGCTGGCCACAAGACGACGGTGTTTGGCCGGCGCTTCGCTGGTTTGGCGAGCGATTTTATGTTCTCTGTGGAGGAGCGTGTGATATTCCGCGCCGGTGGGACGAGCATGCCTTGCACGACTTCCGGTTCGTAACAAACTACTACGTCATACGTAGACAGTACACTCGGTTGGGTTTCGGTTTCGGTATTGCGCCTTTTTGTTTATTAAAAATTATTTTCCGAATTTGCTGAGCATTTCAGCTATCGGGCGCGTGACAAGAGTGTCTCAGGAACATAAAAGCACCATTACCCTGACACGGTAAAAACATCGCCGGAGTTGGCTTTAAGACAAATTTAAGAGTCAGGCTGGGGATTTCCGTGCGCAGGTCACCTGCATACTCTTCCAATACCGGACCACACCCCATGATGTCACCAGCCGTGCCCCCTGTGAGCTCCTGCTGAAACGGATGGTGAAGACACCGTTGGACATTTTGCGTCCAGACGCCTCCGGTCCACGGTGCTCCTCAAGCAGCTGAAGCAGAAGCTGGCTGCTGACAAAGTGTGCCGCCCTGGGTCTTTGCCAGAGCCTGGAGTGGCCAATATTTGCCAGGAATTTCCGTTCTGGCCCACTTTGGTCAGCTGGACAAGTGGTCTCGCCTGCAAGCTCCTCCTCTCTGCTCGTACGTATGCAGGATGGAACCACATGGCACCGACATGCCTGACCATGTGAGGGCTAATCGCGGGACCCGGCTTGCATCCACGGCAACACCACATGCAGCCAGTGAGACGCCAACCACTTCGCAAGAGACATGCGCCTGCAGTTGTGCGCCACTAGTTGGACACCGCCAAGCTCATTGCCATTTCTGTCAACCATGGCAGAGCCTCAGGATGAATCAAGCACGGCTCAGGCAGCACCTGGTGCTGCCGCACCTAGTCCCTTAACACCTGTACCCAGGCGGAGCACTCGACGACGAAGGTCACCAGACCGCCTTTTCGCCTAAGCCAACGTCGAACCGGCTGGGACTTTTTTTTCTTATTTTTGTGCAATAACTGGGGGATAAGGGGTGTAACGAGCGTGTGGCGCCCTGCTTAGCTTAGTTTCATTACCTGGCCATGTTCGGCGGGCAACCTTGGTCACGTGTTGACAATAAACACCGACGAGCGGGGCTCGGCAGTCAGTAGCTGTTTACCCCGCCATGCGTTTGGGTCGTCCTTACTAGAGCGCGGGTGCCTCGGCGCCCCCTCGTCCACGGTCCCGGGGCAGATCGTGACAGATAGTTTTACCTTATGGCCTGAAATGATTGCTTTTGGTATCAGCTGCATTAATTTTTAGTGCATTTAGTTTCCTACGAGCCTTTCAAGGGGACAAGCATTTTGTTAGCTTTTCTTATCATTTCATCCATCCATCCATCCATCGGCATATATAACATAAGGTGAGTTGTCATGAATATTGGAAATGTCGTTAATATATCAGTTAAACAAGAAAGGTCCCAGTATACTTCCCTGTGGCACACCTGAGGTAAGACCTACCGTTTCTAATAAGTGCCCATTAACGTTAACATATTGACGCCGATGCCACAAATAAGAGTTCACGAGGTGGGCGGCACGTCCTCGAATCCCATAGCTTTCAAGTTTGGTAAAAATTATAATTTAAGCTGCCAAAGGCTTCTTTAAAGTCAATGAAGACAGCTAATTCTAATCGCTTTTCTTCAAAGTTTGAAGGATGAATTCTTTCTGCGCAAGCAGCGCAGTTTCAGTCGATCTATTGTTCCTGAAACCATGTTGGAATGACGTCAGAACGTTTTGTCACTGAACTAAACGGGATGAGACGTCTGCAGGAGTACGACTTTGACATCATGTACAAGTCTGAGAGAAAAGACCAATATGCCGACACTCTTTCCCTCTGCCCGCTTTGTCCTACCCAGGCCAGCGTCGGCCAGAGTTGAGCCGTCACTTCTCCTGCAGTGCCTTCACTCGCCTCAATAAATCACCTGTTCTCGCATGACGAGCACAGATTTACCTTCCGCCAGCTGTCCTATCCGTACTGTAGGCGTATTATGACCTCCTCTCTGGAGCTTCCCATCCACCGAACCCGTGACTTCGTCGTCAAGTCTTGCAACTTGAGGTGGAGAATGGCGTTCTGTAGCGCCACATTTACCATCCTGGCGGTCAAAACTGGGTTCCCGTGCCATCATCCTCTTTTTTGACTTCATGTGCTAAAAGCCTTCCACGACGACTTGACTTCAGGTCATCTTGCTTTCCAAAAAACTCACGAGCGCATTAGTCGTTTCTACTGGCCTGGCATTTCTACTAGCATCGCGCGGTAAGCCCATGCCAGCGTCGTAAAATCGCCCCGGCGTCGTTCCATGCCATTGTGAGCGCCCACGATACCCAGCTCATCACTAGCGCCGCCTACGGCACTGTTACGCCGATACAACACCAAGCCCAAGAGAGGGCCAAGACACTCCCTCTCGCTACCGCCGCCGCGACGGACGGTCACGTTTCTTACTGCGCGCCATGACGGCTTAATAAAGTCGTTTGTTATCTTGTTCGTGACGCCTCCGCCTTCACGCCTCAGCGCTCACGCTTAGCCCTCACATCATCGTCGTAAAATCGCGACATGTGCTCCTGCCGGCCGTCTGCAGCCAATTACGTGCCCCACAACGCAATTCGAGCTTGTAGGTGTCGACCCTTACGGGCCTCTTCCCGTCACATCTATTGGCAGAAAGGATGGATAGTGATCGCCGTAGACCACCTGATGCGTCACGCTGAGACCGCCTCTGTGGTTACTGCCTCAGCTTTGGAAGTTGACGGCTTCGTTCTTCATGCCTCAATTCTGAGCCCTGGAGCTCCACGTGAATTGCCGAGTGACCGCCGAAGGGTGATCCTGTGACAACTGCTAAATGAATTGCTGCGCGTTTCTGGAACTACTTCTAACACAGCTTCAAGGTACCACACCGAGACCAATTGTCACCGAGATTTCAACCCACTCTTGCTGATATGACAGCCGTCTACATCCATCTGATATAGCCAAACGAGTGACCACAAACGCGGAATCATGGAGGGAAAAAAAATACCTGGAGAGAGCGTCAAGTGATCTTTTTGAAGCCCAGCCATAAAAAATGAAACGGGGGCATGTTGGGAAGTAAGGCCCACCACATGAGCAGCAAGCGGCGAGTTTCATGCGTAGCGTTTATGAGGCCATTATGAACGCATCGTATCTTTTAGGTGCGAAGCAGCTATTTGACTCACGTGTGTAATGCCGTACGTTACGTAAGTCCGTACGAATGCGCCGCAACGCGTTCCCCTCGCTGTAGGTGTTGGAGCGTTGCCAAGTAGGTCACGCTCCCCTCGCACGCTTCCCTCGCAGGTGCGCGCTGACGTCACTCTTTCCTTCACCCGCAGCATGCTCGCGGCAGCGCCCGCAGCTGCCGGCTGCTCCGCCCGCTCGCAACACCTCTGTCTGAACGTGTCACTTCTCTCTCGCTTCACCCTCTCCACCGCCCGCAACGCTCGACCGCACGTCGAGTGGAAACACTTGTTCGGCTCGTTTGTGTGCGATGACGCCCGTTTCAACCGGGTCAACGCCGTGCGCACCTTTGCTGCTTCGCATCCCATCAGGGTTCCCTTCGGGTAGATGGTCCAAGTTTTTTTCTTCCCTTCCTTCATGGTCGCATCATGGGACGCAAACATGCGTCGTCTTGGCTTCCGCAGCGTGCGTTATTTCGCAAGTGCGCCCGTAGAGCATTGGGCGCTCTTTCGCTCTATTTGCCACAACGTTCTCCTGCGAATCATCAATCAGGCAAGACGCGCCCTGGCCAATCGAAGTTTGGGCTTAACTTGAACAAGGCAGGAGCACTAAATAAACATCACTAAAAAACGTAAGTGTCCTTGTTTGAAACACGCACATTTGAAACGCTGATGCCCAATTTCTGCCGTACTGACACATTAAACAAATCGCAAAAGCGACTTCTTTGCTTCACATCTTCATGGGTATCCAATGAAGTTTATTCTCCCTGTAAGCGCTGCAAAAAGTTATCTATCGCTCACAAGTATAATTATTCGGCTCATTCATGAAGGAAAGGAGCAACTTTCACACAACTGGGAGAAAAAAAACTATTCGTTATGCGCGTTGAGCCCGTGCGCGCGTGCGAATATTAAGGCGAAAGCCTTTAATGTCTCATGCTCACGTCCGTCCGACATCCGTCCGTCCGTGTCATCCGTCCGTGTCTGTCCGTCCATCCGGGTCCGTCAGTCAGTCTGTCCGTCCGGGTCCGTGCGTGTGTCCGTCTGTCCGACCGTCCGTCCGTGTCTGGCCCATCCGTCCGTCCATCCACCCGTGTCCGTCCCTCTCCGTCAGCCCGTCCGTCTGTGTCCGTCTATCTGTCCGTCCGTCCGTGTGTCCTTCTGTCCATTAGTCCGTTCGTGTCCGTCTGTGTCTGTCCGTTAGTCCGTCCGTCCGTACGTCTGTGTCCATCCGATCGTCCGTGTCCGTCCGTCCGCCCATGTGATGAGTGAAGTGCGCGTTTGGAAAAGTGCGCGATTGTGATAAAGGTGAACAATGGAAGAAGAGAAAGACGACGGCAAGAACGGCGGGTGTGAGCTCAGTTAGTGAGAATTGCTGAAGAAGACGATGTGGAGATTCGGCGCGCGAGCACATGCAGGACCAGCTCAACCAATGGACAACGTCCACGCTGGTTCGGAGAGAAAGCCACGGTGGGAGAAGGACTTAGGGGACAGGCGTGGTCGAGACGTGGCGGAGCGAAGGTGTCCAGGGCGCGGGAGTGGCGGTCGGCGGAGATTCCGTGCAACGGCCGCTGCGGGCTCCCACCTGGGCGCGTACCCGATCTTCGTCCGAGCGTCCGGCATTGGCCGGAACCACGCCTGGCGTTGGCCAGGCAAGACCAGCGTCTCCTCTGCCAACCAGTCTTCGGCTGGCGAGTATATCTATCCGGTAAATCCGGTTCCGGTAAATCTGTCCGGGCTGTCCTCCTCTGGGAAAAGTATTTTTTTTTTCAAAAAAGAAAATAAAAACTGTCACTGCGTGTGAGCCGCAGTCACCACTTGTCCGCACAAGACCACTGCACTGCACCGGTGAAAACATGTGATGTCCTCAATAATTGTTCAAATATCCACACACACAAAAGAAACAAACGAGTTGTGTCACGCTTCCGTGAAAGCTTATGTTACAACCTACTCATGAAGTCGGCCCCTACATTCTCTGAGCCTCTAATATGTTTGATGACAAAAGAATACTCCTGTAATGCCAAACTCCACCTTAGCACTCTGCTGTTCAGATGTTTGGCTTTAGCTAGATATTGCGACGGTTGATGATCAGTTTGCACGACAAACTGCGTTCCGTATAAAAAGATGTGAAATTTTTTTTACTGCCCACACTAGCGCCATACATTCTCGTTCTATGGTGGAGTAATTGCGTTCTCGTGGCAAAGCTGTCGGCTGGCGTATGACACTGGATGTAGCACGCCATCGTGCTCCTGCATAAGAACTGCCCCGATACAGGTGTCAGACGCATCTGAACGCAGTAAAAACTTCCCCATCTCCCGCTATAGGGAACCATGTGTGGATGCGAAGCAGCGGGAGATGGTTAGCTTGAGCGGGAGAAACGTCGCCGCTCTCGTTTCGCGGCAACGGCCCGGGCGCTCATCGCAGCCCTGAACAGGAGAGAGAATGAGGCGCGCGTGATCCGTCATTTTGATACCGCGGAACTACCGTGGCGCCCCACCGTAGAAGATTCCTAGAGGAGAGAACGGGGGGGGACCGTAGGAGGAGAGAGAGGGGACGCGCATGCGCTGTGGGGGGTGTGGGACGCGGGCGCCGCTCCGTAGAGTAGAGGATTCCTAGAGGAGAAAGAAAGGGGGTGAGCGTAGGAGATGAGAGAGAGGGGGGAGGGGACGCGCATGCGCTGTGGGGCTGTAGGACGCGGGACGCCGCTCCGTAGAGTAGAGGGTTTCTAGAGGATAGAAAAGGGGAGGGGACGCGCATGCGCTGTGGTGGTGTGGGACGCGGGAAGGAGGGACGGACTAAGCCCCCAAACACATGCAAGCAAGATCAAGGAAAGGAGTCAACCTGGGCTACAGACACCACCTGCCTAGCCATTGCTAAGCAGCCTCTCTGTGCTCTCGGCCATGTCTCTGGTGACTGTAGTGGTGGTTGACGGCCTTATATTGTACTACAGTGTTCTGGTTCGCATAGTGCGTGCTTCCCTACTTCATGAAAGTGGACGGACGCGGGAGGGACGGACATAGCCCCGAGCATAAGATGCTTCGCATCTAAAATATGCGTTTCGGATCAGGAGCTCGTAATATTGGTCCCGGCTTGTTTCAGTGCCTCGAAAGCCGCTTCTCTTTCCTGGTTCCACCAGATCTTATTCTTCTCCCTTTTCTTGGTTAATTCTGTTAAAGGCTGTGCCTTCTCTGAATAACGGGGCATTAAATCGCGGTAATATCCAGCTAATCCTAGAAATGACCGCAACTGCTTCTTTGTCTCTGGTCGAGTTGCGTTAGCAATCTTCGTCACTGTACTTTCTACTGGCTGAATAGTTCCGCCTCCTGACCGATGACCCAAGAAGATGATGGATTCCACGGCAATTTCACATTTCTGAGGCTTGATCGTTAGTCCTGCTTCACGGACTCTCTGCAACAAGCGCTGCAAAGTCTCCACGTGCTCTTCCCATGTCTCTGTAGCGACGAGAACGTCGTCGATGTAGTGGACTACGTTTGTCACTCCCTGAAGAAGAGTCCTCATTAACCTAGTGAACACAGCGGACGTCGTCTTAATGCCGAAAGGCATGTATATGAATTGGTAATGTCCGGATTGTGTTGAGAAAGCAGTTATTGGTCTTGAAGCCGGATGGAGTGGGACTTGCCAATAGCCTTTTGTCAGATCGAACTTCGAAAAATATCTCTTGGTGCCGACCTCTGTGAACATGATATCCGTTCGTGGTATAGGTTCGGCATCGGGTATTAGAACCTCATCGATACGCCGAAAGTCCACACACGTACGATAAGTGTTATCTGGCTTCTTGACAAGAACTAGCGGTGAGTTATAAGGAGAATTAGAGCGCTCGATGACGCCAAGCTTCATCATGTCTTGAACTTCCTTCTCAACAACTTCTTTCATCGTTATCGGCAAAGGGTACTGTGGAGTGTTAATAGGTTCAGAGGTTGTCAGCTGGAGACGGCACTCCAAAAGGTTCCTCTTTTAGGGGATGTCGGAAAAGATATCGTCATAGGCAGCAAGGATCTTGTCAAGTTCCGTACGTTTCTCTTCCTCCAGTCTTTCGGCTATATGGAATTGCTTCCACGCCAACGCTCCGGGTAACCTTGCAAGCTGGGAGAGGGGTGTCTGTTTCCTTTTCTTCCATGACCACGAAAGATGCCTGTTTGAGGGGTTGTTTTCGGCTGCCGATTTTCATAACGCTTCAGCATATTTATATGAAACAGCTTGTTGTCATGCCCCAGGTCTATTAAATAGTCGTGGTTACCCTTTTTACCAACGACTCGGAAAGGCCCTTTCCGCTGCATTAAACTTGTTCGCTGTGGTGGGGAGTAAGATTAGAGCCAGCTCTCCAATTTCTAACCGACGTTCCTTGCTCCCTCGGTCATAGTATTTCTTTTGAGTTTTCCTCGCACGTGACAGGTTCTCATGGGCTACTTGCAACGTCTTCTCAAGACGATCTCGTAGATCGAATGCGTAGCCATGCGTTGTTTTAACTTCATCGCTGATGTGTTCTTCCGTCCATATCTCCTTCGATATGCTCAGAGGGCCTCGAACGTATCTTCCATAGATAAGTTCGAATGGCGAGAATCCCATGCTGGTTTGGGGTGCCTCTCGGTATCGCCGATCCCATGACTTCGGATACTCTTGGCATAGTTTGCGAAGCATCTGTTTCAGCGTGTCATTAACTCTTTCCACCATCCCGTTGCACATAGGGTGGTAAGGTGTCGAACTCAGGTGCTTGATGGATAGCAAGTCCGTTGACTTCTCTCATCAACTCGGACGTGAAGCAGGATGCCCGATCGCATAAAATCTCACCGGGAAATCCAGTGCGCGAAAACATTTCCAAGAGGCCCTCTGTCACAGTCGCCGAATCGATAGCGGGTAGAGCCACTGCGTCCGGATAGCGTGTTGCAAAGTCAACCATGGTCAAAATATATCGGTTACTCCGGTTGGAGACTGGTTTCAAGGGACCGATAATGTCTACTGCTACTCGCTCGAATGGAGTATCAATTAGCGGCATTTGGCCAAGTGGTGCCTTGCCTACTTTACTTTTTGGGTACGTTCTTTGGCACGTATCACAGGATCGAACGTAGCGTTTAACTTCTTCCTGGACTCCAGGCCAGTAGAACGATCCCAGCACACGATCAGTTGTTCTTTTCGTGCCTTGATGTCCCGACATCACGCTTTCGTGTGCCATATCAAGCACTGGACTGCGCAGTTTACTAGGAACCACCACCTGTTTTAGCGTTTTGCCGGAGGATAATCGGTAATGGCGGTAGAGTATCCCGTTTTCTGTTGTAAAGGAATACTGGTCTGATCCCCTTCCAGAATATATTTGTCCGAATTTGTTTCTGCAGGTATCCAAGGTCTTGTCTTCTGCTTGTGCAGCTTTCAGGTCCTTTCTCGTCATCTTCAAAGTGTCGACCTTGAGAGTGGGGGAGTCCGGCTGGGCCCTGTGCTCTTGATGCCATTCAGCACGGGCTTCAAATGATGGTCTCTCTCCTTGGATTTTATCTGTGCCATGTTGCCCGGCTCTAACTTCGCTGCAGCAAGTTTCTCTTCCCATGTTGTATCTGGGTGATGAGCCTGACGTGATCCGGACTCATTTCCCACGATGATGTCGTACAACAGGGGAATTCATGCATTTTACGGTGCATACACCTGAAAAGTATGGTGAAAAAATTTCCACCCTTGCCTCTGGAACCGTAATTCTGCTTCCGTCCACCAAGAACAACGTCGCCTTTGTTCCCGTAAGTGCTCCGTCAGGCATGAGGGAACGCCGCACAACCATCTTGTTGCTTCCTGTATTCCGCAACAGTGAGACAGTCTTGCCGAATATAATGCCGTGCAACATTGGCATCTGGCGCTTCGTCGTCCTTGGTTCGGTATTCACTGCACTCGCCATGCTCTCTTCACTCTTCTCGTCATCTGCCTGTTGGACTTCCTGAAAGTTCTCCTTTTGCGACCATATACATGACGCTTTCCGCGCGGTGCTGGGTTTCTTAGTACACGCTTGGGTGTCGTGCCCAGGTTTACGACAATACCCACAGTATGGTTGCTTCGTCCGAGATCGACATTCTGCAGCTATGTGACCGGTCTTGTCACAGACAAAGCATCGAGATGGAGCCTTTGAAGTTGTATTGCTGCCTTTTCCCGCTGGAGTATTCTCCGTTTTGTCACGGAAAACCAGCAAGTTTGACTGTCGCTGAGCTTCTAAGAAGTTGTCAGCCGCTTCCGCCATCTCTTCAAGCTTGCGGCAGTTTTTCTCTTGCAAAAATAGCGCCACGTTGTTGTGACAGTTGTTTATAAACTGTTCAGCAACTATAAGATTCCGAACGGATGAGTACTCCTTTTCCGTTTTGGACATCTCGACCCATCTGTCGAAGAAGCTTGTTAGCCTGGTTGCATACTGCACGCCCGTTTCACCATCTTGTGGTTTGCTGCTTCGGAATTTCTCACGGTAGCCCTCCGCGGTGAAACAAAATCGTTGCAGTAGCGCCAACTTGGTTTTTTCATAATCGAGTGCCTCTTCTGGAGACAAACGACCAAAGACTTTGAGCGCTTCTCCACTCAAACACAAACTCAGGGCCGTGGCCCACTTGTCTTTTGGACATTCTTGGCCGGTAGCCACATTTTCAAACCTCTTGAGGTACGCGTCTAAATCATCCCGGTTCTCATTAAACCCAAGCATGAAATTGTGGGGATTTACGTTAGACGGTGCCCGAACTTCTCGGCCTTGGTCAGCCATCACTGACTCTCTGACGCCTTGTGCCTGAGCAAGTTGAAGACGCAACTGTATAGTCTTCTGGCATTCCGCCTCAAGTTTCCGTTCTAATTCCATCTGCTCCATCTTTTCTTTCCTTACTTCACGTTCTGCAACTCTATCTTCTCGAGCTCGAGTCTCCCGTTCTTCTACCCAAGCATTCAACTCAGCTCCCTCAAGCCCCATGCGTAACGCCAGTGCCGTTAAATTCGAATTCATCTTTGACCTGTCTTTTCTACTCCTAGGGAAATACAACCAGTGAACTCATGCAACTACTAATGCAATAAACGGCTTCGTCCTGTCGCGGACGCCAGTGTAATGTGCTGTATGACGGGACAGAGCTCTAAACGAAACGCTCGTGTTTGTGTGGAAAGAATCGCGATGACTTAACCGTAATCGGGACAATAACGACGGCCGTTTATGCATTCATAGAAGTAATGTATTTACAAAAGAAACTAGAGAGCTAATAATAAATAGGAAAAACTAGAATATAAGCTGAGAATGCCAGAGAAAGAGTCAAAAGATAACAGGTTCGAGAAAATAAAGTTCACCGGAGAGCAAAGCGGTGGTCAAGTCCCGGAGGCAGGCTGAACGCTGGGAAGAGACGGTCGACGCTGTGGTAGCACGGTGGGTGCACTGCCAGCCGCGGTCAGGAACGCGGCTTACGGTAGAGGTCGTTGATCTGGAGCACGCCTGGTGTCTGCCATGCTGGCCTCGAACGCTGCCTTGTGCTCGCTGCTGTGGACGTCCGACTTGTGGACGTCCGGCGGGAACGTTCTGGCGACGTTTCAACCACGCTAGGCTCGAAGTGCTTGGACGGCTGGTTTGGCCCCAGGTGGGAGCCTGCTGAGACCTCGAGTCCGCAACCCGACAGGTCACTGCTCCCGCGCCCTGGTTCTTCGACGTCCAGCCACGTCTGACTAGCTTCTTCTTCCTCTGCTTCTGTCTCGCACCACCGCGTGCCTTGATTGCACTCCGTCGTCTTCTTCGATGTTCTCGATGGCGCGCACTTCAAACACGATCACGCCACTGCACTTTTTGCTGCACACTTCACTTCGCACACGGCCACTTCACTTATCACAGTCCATCCACCCGTGTCCGTCCGTCCGTCTCCGTCCGTCTTTTACTGTCTGTCCGTCCACCCGTCCGTTCTTCCATCCACCCGTGTCCGCCCGTCCCTCCGTCCGTGTGTCCGTCCGTCCGTCCAACCGTCCATGCGTCCGTGTGTCCATCTGTCCGTCCGTCCGTTCGTATCCGTCCGTCCGTTCGTGCCCGTCCGTCCGTGTCCGTCCGTCCGTGTGTCAGTCCATCCGTCCATCCATCCATCCGTGTCCGTCCGTCCGTCCGTCCGTCCGACAAATACAAAAAAAAATTCGCCATCTCCCGCTAAAGGGAAGCATGTGTGGATGCGAAGCAGCGGAGAGATGGATAGCTTGAGCGGGAATTTTTATTGAAAGGATAAATGAGAATGCATAACAGAAGACGGAGAATGTGGTGGTTGCGTGTTTATTTAGGGAACGTGTGCGATTCCTTGCGTCGGTGCACGGGGCGCTTTGAAGACGACGGCCTTGTGATCGGTGCAGTGTAGCGTCAGGGGTTGCTTTTGAAGAGTTTTCAGTGTGAAGTTTGCGAAGATGAGGTGTATGCACGTTCCCCTTATGGTTGTCGGTTGTCGTCGGAAATGCGTCGCAACGAGTACACGTCTATCATGTGGTGGACGATCCAGTCGTTCGTGGTTATATCCACGTTGAAGTCACCCACAAGCGCGAAGGGCGTGTGGCTGTATGTACTGTGCCATTGCCTTCTCTAGGTAACGTTCGACGTTCTCTCTAGAGTAGAGAATGGGGGTGAGTGTAGGAGAGGATAGGGGAGGGTACGCGCATGTGCTGTAGTGGGTGTGGGACGCCGGGGCCGCTCCGTTGAGTAGAGGATTCCTAGAGGAGAGAAAGGGGGTGAGCGTAGGAGAGAGAGAGGGAGGGGACGCGCATGCGCTGTGGTGGTGTGGGACGCGGGAAGGAGGGACGGACTAAGCCCCCCTCCAAACACCTGCAAGCAAGATCAAGGAATGCGGTCAACCTGGGCGACAGACACCACCTGCCTAGCCATTGCTAAGCAGCCTCTCTGTGCTCTCGGCCACGACTCTGATGACTGTAGTAGTGGTTGACGGCCTTCATATTACTACAGTGTTCTGGTTCGCATAATGGGTGTTTCCCTACTTCATGAAAGTGGCCGGACGCGGGACGCGGGAGGGACGGACAGAGCCCCGAGCATAAGATGCTTCGCATCTAAAAGACATGGCATAGTCAGTCGAATAGTCACAAGCTTTCGCCGAACACACTTTGGAATGTACAAAGTGTCCTTCAATTTTAAATGCGAAGCATTTCTTTGCCTACTGGAAGCACTTTTGCGTTTATATCTACGTATCTATCTATCTAGCCGCCTACGTCCGGACGCTCTCGTGATCGCCTCTTTAACTTGGGGTAGACCAAAATTTGCATGGGAGGGTAAGAGGTATTGACGAATATGTCTGGCTGGTCATGACATGAATAACTTGAAAATCCTGTCGCGTACGTCGCCAAACCCTTTCCTGCAGACACGTGTGGCACATACCCGTATACCATGGGCCGCGGTATGCGGGTATGCGCCACAGGTGTTTTGCAATTTATATCTACCCAGGAATGGCGAGGACACATATCAGTAATTTAACTGCGAGAGCGTTAAGAAAAACTAACGTGGGCAGCGTTGACCCGACGAATGCAAATAATAAATATCAGGGTCCCAACAGGAATTGAACCCAAGCAATCTGATTTGCAATCAAGTATTCTATGACAGAGCCACGGCAGGTCTCGGACCTGCTTAGGAAAAGGACCCTATGCAGGCTTAAGGTTGGTGAAGCGTCAATTGTGGATGCAGTGCTGGCTATCTGATTTTATAAACTTTACATATGTACTCCTATAAGGCAGGCATCATGTCGGGTTAACGGCAATTGTCAGTCGAATGGCATAGTCAGTAAGCGCCATCTACTGTAGTTGGTCCACGAAGCACTATCCAGGGCTACCATTCTCGCAAACACAAGTATTACATATCAGCTTACCGCGTCTGGTGTTGGTAATACATATTTCTGTTGGCATCGTTACGCAACTGTAAATAACTGGTTTTATGAAACATATGCTATATATGCGACCGTTGAACATGTGTCTGTGCGTACAACATTTGTGTGCAACTGTGTGTAGATATCTTTAGCGTCATTTCGTGACGTTCCGCTCAATAAAAAATTACCACCCAGTCACCTAGCCTCCGCATGCTTCGCATAACATCGATTCCCGTGGTACTCGGGATCTGCCAATTTTTTTATTCCCCCTTTTGAAAATAAGGACACCAAGGTCCCTTCGAATTGGCACGATCAATGGACAGATTTAGATGAGCGTCCTCAACAGCTTTGCAGACGCAGCCTGCCATAGGAAATGGCTGGCAGGCTCCGTCCGCAGAGCCGCTGCACACGCCCAACTAAATTTGTCTAACAAGTACGGCGTGCAGCGTCTGGGGAACGAGCGACTGAACTCGATGCACAATGACATCCACAGTGTCAACTAAACCGACAGGGAACCAAACAAGGCTGACTTCCCAGCAGGCAACGCGCTGAAGATCAAGAGGAAAAGGAGAAGCGAGGAGAGCGAGTCTTCGGAGGAGGTTGGCTTTGGACGCGAGGCACGCTGCCTCCGAAGCTTTTTTTTTTCCTCCATGCGCCGAACAGACGTTGTCTGAACGGAGACGTCATCTTATTTCGTTTTTTTTTAATGCGAAGCCTTTCTGAGCGAGCTTTGGCGACTTTGAGCGTATCTATCTATCTATCTATCTATCTATCTATCTATCTATCTATCTATCTATCTATCTATCTATCTATCTATCTATCTATCTATCTATCTATCTATCTATCTATCTATCTATCTATCTATCTATCTATCTATCTATCTATCTATCTATCTATATCTATCTATCTATCTATCTATCTATCTATCTATCTATCTAGCCGCCTACGACTTTGTGCTCTCCTGGCCGTATCGTTAATGGGATTTATACCAAAATTGGTTTGGCATAACATGGCTGTATGACGAACAAGAGCGACTGGTAATATCATGGAAATCTTGGCTAACTTGTCATGAAAAGTATGATTTAGACGCTCTTGGCCGCAGTGCTCCTGCGGACGTTTCCTTAACTTAATATATCCAAAAATGGGTGCGATGAGACATTTCTGCATGAGCTACATAAATTCGGTCCCTGCCGGTGGCAAGTTATCTTTTCGTCCACTTTACTTTCTTCACATTTACATTACAATTATTTCTAATAGCTTCCCCTATACTTTCCTTGGCATCTTTGTCTGTTAGTTCTCATTAATACTGTGTTTAACAAAGCAAACGAGCCCTTAAGTTTACAATTCTTTCCTTCATTCATAACGAGGGTCTCGTTCTGGCAGACTTGATGCCTTCAGGTGGTATGCGAGGGATTATTAGTCAGCTGCCCGCTCGTAATAAGATCACGTACTACGTGACGCCTACAGGCAAAAAAGAGTGTTCCACACTCGCCGTAATGGCAACAGGCGGCGCTGACTGACGCTCCCACGTTTAAGTACACATATATACCCTATAAAGTGGACGGGGAGATGACCGCCACCGTAGCTCAGTGGTAGAGCATCGGACGCGTTATTCGACGGTCGCAGGTTCGGTCCTGCCGGTGGCAAGTTATCTTTTCGTCCACTTTCCTTTCTTCACATTTACATTACAATTATTTCTAATAGCTTCCCCTATACTTTCCTTGGCATCTTTGTCTGTTAGTTCTCATTAATACTGTGTTTAACAAAGCAAACGAGCCCTTAAGTTTACAATTCTTTCCTTCATAAATGACAAGTGGTAATATAATCATGATGTACATGTCATGTAAAACATGATTTACATGCCACGCGCATGGTGCGCTGACGACCGTTTCGCTGGCTTGATATACTCCAAATTTGGTATTGCGTGACATGACTGTATGGGGAACATAAATGATAAGTGGTAATACGGAAATCATGACATGTCATGTGTAACATGACTTGCATGCCACGCTATTACACGCTCGCGGCCGTTTCGCTAGCTTGATATACACCAAATTTGGTATTGCGTGACGTGAGTGTATGACGAACCTAAATGACAAGTGGTAATATGGGAATCATGACATGTGATGTGCAACATGACTTGCATGCCACGCTCATCACACGCTCGCGGCCGTTTCGCTAGCTAGATATACACCAAATTTGGTATTGCGCGACGTGACTGTATAGGGAATATAAATGACAAGTGGTAATATGAAAGTCATGACATGTCATGAGTGACATGACTTGCATGCCACGCTTCATGGCACGGTCGCGGCCATTTCGCTAGCTTAATATACACCAAATTTGGTATTGCGTGACGTGACTGTATGGCGAACACAAATGATTAGAAGGACTCACAACTGGGCAAGTTGGTATGAATTCATACTACTGAAACGGCGCCACAAGGGAAGACGAAAGCACACGTGTTTCGTGTCCCCCCTGTTTTTCGTGTGCTTTCATCTTCCCTTGTGGCGCCGTTTCAGTAGTATGAACATAAATGTCAAGTGGTAATATGCAAATCACGACATGCCATGTGCAGCATGACTTGCATGCCCCGCTCATGTTGCTCTTGCGTCCAGTTCACTAGCTTCATATACAACAAAAGTGGTATTGCGCGACGTGACTGTATGATGGCGAACATAAATAACAGGTCGTAGCATGTAAATCATGACATGCATCTTATGTACAGCATGATTTGCTCCTTGCTGGCTGCTTCGCATTACATCGATTCCCACAGTGTGTGGGATCTGTTAGTTTTTTTCCTTATTTTGCGTTATAGCGGTTACAGATATCGGTGGCGGCAGAGAACTACGGTGCCAAAAACGGCCCTTGTTGTGATCTCATAAGAGCTTCCACTCTAATAAAGACCAGTAACGATGAAAATATAGGGTGATTTAGAAACCGAATACAAGGTAAACGGAAAAGTGCTGTTGCCATCGGACATTGCACCTTTAAAGGGCCACATGTTTTTTATGCTATACATGTTTCACGTCCCCGTTAGTCTCCCCAATCCATTACAAATCAGAAGAATTCACCACGCTCGTTAGCCTGAATCAAGCTATAATTACAGTGCATCGTTTCTGTCTTCTGCTGGTTTCCGTAAATCAATTAAAACTTTGTATTTTCCAGACATATTTCAAAGAAGAATTCCTGGAATGTCGTCGTTCAGTACCCTTCACTTATCCTGGATAGTTTTTTCACCCACACTGCTTATTACAATGGATCCGCCATTCTTTCGTTTCATATAGTATCGAGAGCCGCACCTCTTTTTGTAAGTACCATTGCACTGTGAATGTGACTCAATTTTCACGCTCAAACAATGTCATCAACGCTGATTGCAACGACCGCTGCAGATGGCGCATTATCACATACCCCATTCTGTCGACGGAAGAGGAGCGCATATTTGGAGGCACGCGAAGGAGAACATAAAAATCATTGTCGATCCACTGGAAATCGTTTTTTAACACGAACCTGAAATGAACCTCCATAGAACTGGTCAGAGTGGTGTTGGACATTATTACGTATAACTGGCACAGTGTGGATTGCTACTGCACCGGTGTGACAAACTCCTGCGGGAACACACATAAAGTTGACTCTTACTGCCAAATATTCGCCTCGCACCGGGACCCGATCCCGTAGTGTCTTTGGCGGCCGGCTTGCTCTCTGCTTCACGATTGCGGAAGGCAGAGTTCACAATGTGCGCCTCGAACGCGCCAGAGTGGGTTGCTTCTCGCTAGAGCGTGTCTTGATGGTGCAACGCAGTCATGACCACTGATATGGTTGCACCGCCTAGTGACGCGACTCGACAAGCTTCCGCAGCGTTTCGGCGTAGTGCATAGCTGCACAGCTCCTAGATGTAGGTGCGATTCCTGCCAGAGCAAATGACACAAATGGAGCGTTCCCGCCGAGATAGCCGTTTGTGTTTTTGGCGTAGTAGCGAGCGCTGCCAGTTCTCCTACATTCCTTGCTAATAAACATCCTGAAACAGGCTTCTGTGCCCTGAAGTTCGTGGATATTAAGGCGAAAGCCTTTAATGGCTCATGTCACGTCCGTCCGGTGTCCGTCCGCCCGTCCGGTGTCCGTCCGTCCGTCCAGTGTCCGTCCGGTGTCCGTCCGTCTGTCCGTCCGTCCGGTGTCCGTACGTCCGTCTGTCCGGTGTCCGTACGTCCGTCCGTCCGCTGTCCGTCCGTCCGTCCGTCCGTCCGTCCGTCCGTCCGTCCATGTCCGTCCGTCCCGTCCATCCGAGCTCTGGCACGGAGCCAGGTGGCCGCCGGGATGCGCAAACGGACGCCGGTCGCGTCGGACTCTACAGCGCTCGCTCTTTGCTTGCGTAGTTTCGCTATGCCCAGCGTTTGCCAATCATTCTGACCGACGCCGTCTCAATGGACAGAGGCGTTCACAGAATAGACCTTCGAATTTACAAAGGGCCCGTCAATTTAAAGCGCTGGAACGCTATGGCGTCTGCACGATGCACAAAGCGCGAGAAAATACTAATGCATGCGAACGGAGGAAGATTAGTCTCGCGTCTCGCTGCGACTTGCGGTAAAAAAATTAAAAAAGAAAACACGCACGCATTCGCTTTGTGTGTTATCCCACTTAGAGTGTAAGAGAAAAAAAAGACATGGCATAGTCAGTGGAACGGCCACACGCTTTCGCCGAACACACTTCAGAATGTACAAAGTGTGCTTCAATTTTTTTGCTAGAGCATACCAGAATAACGTTTCTGAAGTACTTTCTGACTTGCCCGCTTGCCCTTTTATTGAGGTCACTTCCGTGACGGAAGTGATGCCTGTTCTCGCCTTTCCTGGGTACATATAAATTGTTAATCACCATTGGCGCATACCCGTATACCGCGGCTCGTTGTATACGGGTATGTGCCGCGATAAATAGATAGATAGATAGATAGATAGATAGATAGATAGATAGATAGATAGATAGATAGAAACAGTCAAAGTGGCTGCAGTTCGCTCCTAATTGCTTCGCATTTAACATCCGGATCTCTGCCGGAATCGAACTAAAGCGTTCTGCGTGGAAATCGGATATTTTACCACAAAGCAATGCGAGATCTTGAAAGTGCTTTGAAAAAACTTCCCCATCTCCCGCTAAAGGGAACCATGTGTGGATGCGAAGCAGCGGGGAGATAATTAGCTTGAGCAGGAGAAACGTCGCCGCTCTCGTTTCACGGCAGCGGTCCGGGCACTCATCGCGGCGCTGCACAGGAGAATGAATGAGGCGCGCGCGCTCCGTCATTTTCATACCGCGGAACTACCGTGGCATCCCCAGCGGAGTATGCAGCTGTCACACCACCTGTCGTGCGCGCCGCTCCGTAGAGGATTCTTAGAGGAGAGAACGGGGGGGCACCGTAGGAGAGGCGAGAGAGGGGACGCGCATGTGCTGTGGGGGTGTGGGACGCGAGAACCACTCCGTAGAGTACAGGATTCCTAGAGGAGAGAAAGGGGGTGAGCGTACAAGAGAGGGGAGAGGACGCGCGTGCTCTGTGGGGATGTCAGACGCGGGCGCCGCTCCGTAGAGTAGAGGATTCCTAGAGTAGAGAAAGGGGTGAGCGTAGGAGAGAGGGGGGAGGGGACGCACATGCGCTGTGGTGGTGTGGGACGCGGGAAGGACTAAGCCCCGTAGAGGATTCCTAGAGGAGAGAACGGGGGGGAACCGTAGGAGACGAGAGAGGGGACGCGCATGCGCTGTGGGACGCGGGAACCGCTCCGTAGAGTACAGGATTCCTAGGGGGAAAGAAAGGGGGGCGAGCGTAGGAGAGAGGCGGAGAGGACGCGCATGCGCTGTGGGGATGCGGGACGTGGGTTCCGTAGAGTAAAGGATTCCCAGAGTAGAGAAAGGGGGTGAGAGAAAGGGGAGAGGACGCGCGTGTTCTGTGGGACACCGCTCCGTAGAGTAGAGGATTCCTAGAGTAGAGAAAGGGGGGTGAGCATAGGAGAGGAGAGAGAGAGGTGGAGGGGACGCGCATGCGCTTTGGTGGTGTGGGACGCGGGGAAGGACTTGCCCCCCCGCCAAACACATGGGGGGCAAGATCAAGGAATGGAGTCAACCTGGGCGACACAAACCACCTGCCTAGCCATTGCTAGGCATGCAGCCTCTCTGTGCTCGGCCATGACTCTGCTGACTGTAGTGGTGGTTGACGGCCTTATATTGTACTACAATGTTCTGGTTCGCATAGTGGGTGCTTCCTTACTTCATGAAATTCCCGATCTCCCGCTCTCATTTCACGGCAGCAGTCCCCCCTCCAAACACATGCAAGCAAGATCAAGGAATGGGGTCAACCTGGGTGACAGATACCACCTACCAGACGCCACAGACATTGCTAAGCAGCCTCTCTGTGCTCTCGGCCATGACTCTGATGACTGTAGTAGTGGTTGACGGCCTTCATATTACTACAGTGTTCTGGTTCGCATAATGGGTGCTTCCCTACTTCATGAAAGTGGCCGGACGCGGGACGCGGGACGGCGGACGCGGGACGGGGGACGGACAAAGCCCCGAGCATAAGATGCTTCGCATCTAAAAAGACACTATGCAGGCATAAGGTCGGCGAAATTTCAATTGTGGTTGGAGTGCTGGCTGTCTAATTAAATAACAAAGCAATGTACATTACATATATGAACCTATGACACGGACGTCATGCCGGGTTAACGTCAATTGTGGTTCCAACGTTGACTTCACTTCTATAGCAGTATAATAAACATTACATTTGTATTGGTATGATTCAGCAAGCTATATTCAAGCGTTGCTCGACCCCATGGGAATACGCTAACGAAAGTTACGAGCAATATTCACAGCGCCGCACCGTAAGGGGGGGGATAGAAAGTAAGGAGGGAAAAAAAACTTCCCCATCTCCCGCTAAAGGGAACCATGTGTGGATGCGAAGCAGCGGGGAGATAATTAGCTTGAGCGGGAGGAACCTCGCCGCTCTCATTTCACTGCAGCGGTCCGGGCGCTCATCGCGGCGCTGCACAGGAGAGAGAATGAAGCGCGCGCGCTCCGTCATTTTCATACCGCGGAACTACCGTGGCGCCCCCCAGCGGAGTATGCAGCTGTCACACCACCTGTGGTGCGCGCCGCTCCGTACAGGATTCCTAGAGGAAAGGACGGGGGGGGGGGGGGGACGTGCATGCGCTGTGGGGGGTGTGGGACGCGGGAGCCGCTCCGTAGAGTAGAGGATTTCCTAGATGAGAGAGGGGGGAAAGGACGCGCATGCGCTGTGGGGATGTGGGACGCCGGAGGCGCTCCGTAGAGTAGAGGATTCCTAGAGGAGAGAGGGGGGAGAAGACGCGCATGCGATATGGGACGCGGGCGCCGCTCTGTAGAGTAGGTGATTCCTAGAGGAGAGAAAGGGGGTGAGCGTAGGAGAGGGGACGCGCATGCGCTGTGGGGGGGGTGTGGGACGCTCCGTAGAGTAGAGGATTTTTAGAGGAGAGAAAGGGGGGTGAGCGTAGGAGAGAGATAGAGGGGGACGCGCATGCGCTGTGGGACGCGGGACGGACTAAGCCCCCTCCAAACACATGTAAGCAAGATCAAAGAATGGGGTCAACCTGGGTGACAGACACCACCTTGCCTAGCCATTGCTAAGCAGCCTCTGTGCTCTCGGCCATGACTCAAGGAATGGGGTCAACCTGGGCGACAGACGCCACCTGCCTAGCCATTGCTAAGCAGCCTCTGTGCTCTCGGCCATGACTCAAGGAATGGGGTCAACCTGGGCGACAGACACCACCTGCCTAGCCATTACTAAGCAGCCTGTCTGTGCTCTCGGCCATGACTCTGATGATTGTAGTAGGGTTGACGGCCTTCATATTACTACAGTGTTCTGGTTCGCATAATGGGTGCTTCCCTACTTCATGAAAGTGGCCGGACGCGGGACGCGGGAGGGACGGACAGAGCCCCGAGCATAAGATGCTTCGCATCTAAAAGAAAAGAGGAATTGATGAAAAAAAAGGAAAGAAAGAAAACGCACACACACTCAAGCACGGGAGTGTCATAGTCGTTTAGCAAGCCCGGTGCACCGCAGAAACCTCAGCAGCGTCTTCGTCGCTTTCTGGTCTGAAGCTCGAATGCTCCTGCACTCCAAAATTGACTGCTCGGAAAGCGGCCGGTCATCGAGCCATGCTAACGTTGCCAAAAGTTGTTGCATCTGGGAGCTGTAATGAGGACAACCAGATAGGACGTGTGCAATGGTTTCCTCGCTGCCACAGTGATCACACGCAGCGCTGTCTGCCATTCCAATTCGGTAAGCAAAGCTGTTCGTGAATGACACCCCAAGCCCCAGGCGGCAGAGGAGTGTTGTTTCGGATCGGGATAGTCCGGATGGAATTTGTAGTTGAAGGGACGGATCCAGACGGTGAAGTCGGGTATGCAGAATACCGGTCGTGTTCCACATTGAATGTGTTATATCACGAGCGAGTGAGCGGATCTCAGATGCTGCATCATTTCTTGATAATGGAATGGCTTCCTGCGCGCCCCTTTTCATGAGCATTCCTGGCAGAATTATCGATATGCTCGTTGCCGTCGATGCCACAGTGGCCTGGAAGCCACTGGAATATGATGTCATGCCCTTTGTCTTTCAATTGCTAATAAATTTCTCTTATTTCAAATACTAGTTGGTCTTGTGCACCACGACGCAAAGCTGACGATAGACACTGCAGGGCTGACTTGGAGTCGGTGAATATGCCCCATTTTAGTGGTGACTTGTTGAATCTGTCGAAGTGCACTGCGGAGTGCCGCAAGCTCCACAGCAGTCGCCGTAGTCCTATGCGATGTTTTGAAATGATATGTTTCGACTTTTGCTGGGAAGTTAACGGCTACCGCAGAACCCTCAGCAGTCGTCGAGCCATAGGTGTAAAGTTTGACATGGTCTTTGTATTCGTCGTGTAGCATCAGCAGTGACAGCTGCTTTAAAGCTGGCGACGGGAGCTCCGCCTATTTACGAATCCCTGGCACTGTTAGACGAAGTTTAGGTTGATCCAGGCACCAAGGAGGTGTCAGGATTCTTTCAGCAGGCGTGTAGTCTCTTGGAAGGCACTCTTGGTGAGCCGAAATCGTCTTGCAAAAGGAGGCACAGGGCCGGTCTTCCGGAAGCGAGGCTAGGTGGTGGGCACGAGCGCGAGCAAGGTGTCTAATGTGGGCCCTTAAGCACCTCCAAGGTTATTTGAATGCTGGCAGGGTGGGCCTTTTGCAATGGCAATGGTTTCCGCTGTTGATGTGCAGCGTGGGAGCCCGAGACAAACTCTGAGCGCCTGGCCCTGAGCACTTTCTATTGTATGTATGTTGCTTTTGCAGGTGTTCATCAGTACCGGTAGACTGTATCGCAGGTACTCTAGAAACAGTGTCCGGTATAATTGCAACATAGCGTGCACCGACGTACCCCACGTTTTCCCTCCGAGGAACTTCAAAAGATGTGAGATGGCTGTCAGGCGCTTCTTAAGACCGGCCACATGGGGACTCTAGCAAAAGTCTCTGTCGATGATGACGCCCAAGAATCTGTGCGTCCTGGCGTAACAGACGTTTTGCCCATTGATGGATACGGCATAAGCCGTCATCGGTTTCCGCGTAAACGCGACCAACGCAGATTTCTCAGGTGAAATCTCGAGGCCTTGATCACTAAGGTATGCCGATATTGAAGTCGCGGCTTTTTAGGAGCCTCGTACGTACCTGAGGCCGTGTTACATCTGACGCCAAAACACAGATGTCATCGGCATAAATGGATATACGAACCGAACTCGGTATACGTTCCACGAGGCCTATCAACACAAGGTTGAATAATGTGGCGCTTAGGACGCCGCTTTAAGGAACACCACGATGTGTGTAGTGCTGAGAAGTTGGCCCCTCAACAGTCTTCACGAAGAATGATCTCATGTGCAGGTAGCAAGAGATGCAACGGTACACCCGACCACCCAGACCAACCAATTCGTGGGCGTCAAGTATGGCCTCATGAGAAACGTTGTCATATGCTCCTTTTACATCCATGAATAGAGCGACGGATAACCGTCCGCTCATTTTCTGGTGTTGGACGTAAGCTACCAGATCAATGACGCTGTCAATGGAGCAACGAACCCGTCGAAAACCGGCCATGGCATTTGGGTATATGCTGTAGCGTTCCAAGAACCACCCTAGTCTGGCAAGGATCATTCGCTCCATCAGCTTCCCTACACAGCTAGCCAGTGCTATTGGGCGGTACGATGCGAGCTGTAGCGGGGATTTCCCGGGATTTAGAAGTGGGACTAGGCGGCTTGTTTCCCACTCTTGTGGGACTTGCCCAGCTCGCCAAGAGTCGTTGAACACGTCCAGCAAGGCTTCTCGTGCTCGCCCATTGAGGTTGCACAACATGCGGTAGGATATGCCATCTGGACCAGGCGACGACGACCGATTGTACGAGGCGAGAGCCGCATCCAGCTCCTCAATCGTAAAATGCATGTCCATGCGTGAGTCTAATGACCGTGGTGTGGAATCAGCAGCAATGGATCCGGTGCATGTCGAATGACCCGCAATCTTCCTGCAAAAATCTTCAGCAACTTCTATATCCCGTCGACCTTGGAAAAGTGCCAGAGCTTTGAATGGAAATCGCTGTTCAGGAATCGTTCATAAGCCTCGCACGATGCGCCATATTTGGGATAGTGGTTTGCATGGGTCTAGAAACTCGCATAGCTTCGCCCACCGTCGAGACTCTAATCTATCTAGACGACGCTGAATTTTCTTTTGTAAGCGCCTGGCTGCCCTTAGATCGTGAATTGATTTTGTGCGTCGGTACCTTCGCTCGGTACGTCGACGAATCGCGCGAAGTCGTTCCAACTCTACGTCGGTTTCCGAGCGCCTTGAGGAGCGTGTCAGCGTGCGCATCGCAGCCTGCGGTGCTTCCTTGATCACTTGCTCTTGGCCAGAAGAGAGACCTCTGCGACAGGCATCTTCGATGTTGGTTTTGAACGCCGACCAATCAATTCTGCGGATTGTGCCTAGTGAATAACCGCCAGCGAAGCCTTTGATGTTAAGGTAACAGGGTAATGATCGCTTCCATGTGTCTCGATGTCTATAAACCACTTAACACATGTCGCAAAGCGACGTGACACAAACGTCTAGTCCAATCAGCTGCTATATGTTGAGCCACGTAGAAATGTAGGGCTTCCATCATTAAGTAGGGACAGGTCGTGATCACACACGAACGAAGCCAGTCGCTGACCTGTGGCGTTAACTTTTGAGCTTCCCCAGATAGGGTGGTTGGGCATTAAAACCTCCTGTGATAATCTATGGGCCAGGGTTTCGTGCAAGTATGCCATCCAGTCTTTTTCTGTCAAATCGGGCTGAGGGAGACAAATATACACATACTGATGTAAAGGTGAGGTTTTTCTTTTTCACAGTCAAGCAAACATACTGGTTGTCATCATGAGGTGGCACGGGATGAATGAGTTAGGTAAGCTCGCGACGGATATATACCAGAACCTTGCTGCTTTCGTTGTAGGTTGATGACATCGTTGATTCGTAGCCGGATAGCCTGATTGGGTTTGACAACTTCGGTTCACAGATTACTATGATCGCAAAACGGTTGGAGAATACGGCACAAACACGAGTGCAAAGACATCTTAACAGTTCTTAGAGCGCCTGCTGAATTTTTTCAGATATAAATTGAATGTAGAGGGAAGCTTACCCAGTCTAAGACACTTAGACTGAACGAAATACCTCTTAAATAGATTCCGAGCTTCAATATGACGTCGACTCTTGCGGCAAGTGTTCTTCACTTTAAGGCAGAATTCTTAACAGAAGCATGCTGCTCTTGTGCTACCAAAGAGAAGACCGAACGATGCACCAGATACCAGATACGTTAGCATCGAACACAGACGCAATATTCCCAGGAAAGATGGTCAATATTTTACGTGCACAACGAAGGAACATCTCGTGTGTGACAGCAGTCACAAGACACAGTTTACAGCTTACAAGTGACGCCATGCTTCTGCAGTCTGCAATGCTGGTGTCCCCAAGTTCTCATTTTTCGCAGCATCGAAAAATACACATCGTAAAATGGGAGACCGAAAACCTGTCCCTGGTTACGATCAACACAAACTTTGGATGGACTCTTCAAGACCCTTTGTGCTCGCAGGGAGAGCTTAGTCGCAAAACTAGTAATAACATGTATTTTACGCGTAGACACATCATGCTCACCTTCCCATTATAATAATTCTGGGAAATAAAAGACAATAGTATTGTGCATACCGCAACGTCTCACCAAGGTGTCTGGACGAAGTTTAATCAAACCATCGAATTTGAAGACGCTTGCTATGAAGTGTCGCTCCCATGGAAAGCAAATGAACCTGATAGGAAATGCAATCGCATAGTTGCGCATTCCCGGCTATACACTTTCGTGGTCAAGGACGTGCAAACATCGCGAGACAATGTTTATTACATGTGCCGCATCATGAAGTCAACCACGAGACGTCCACTACTACAAGACTGGGCGTCATTTTCGATGCATCATCGTATAGAAAAGCCCCATGCAGTCTGCACGAAAGAATTGAAAAAGGAACGAACTTGAACTATGACCTTCTAAAGGGGGCATTCACGTTACGCATCTTTAGACTGGCAGCGGATGTGCAGATGGCGTTTCTTCAAATATCCATGAAGGACGAAGATAAGGATTCGCTTCGCTTCTTGTGGTTTGAGAAAGTACCGATGAACGAAAAAACGCCAGGCCTGCGCGGGACGCGCAGCACAGCCACAGCGAAAGCTGGGAGAGCGGCCTTTCTAGAGACCTTTTTAAACACTCTTGGGTGCAACTACTACAAACGCACTTGCATGGCAGCCACTACGCCATAAATCATGATAATTTTTGTGTAATGGGGAAGCGTCTTCTATGCCATTATACGTCATTCTTCAGAAAAGTGCGGTACCCGTTACACTCTTTGTAACGCATTATGTGCACTTTCTTGATGCTGTGGCTGACGACGATGAAGAATTTTGCCTGAGGCTTTTGTAATGGGTTGGAGCATTGAACGCCCCACCCGTTACGCAATTGGCATTGTATGACGCCTGGTTCTTGCTTTACTGTTCTAAAACGCTTCACAACGCACGTTAACGCGATTCCTTACCCGATATGAAGCCTGCATAGGGTCAGTTTGCACCGCAGTTTCAAGCAGCGGCGTAGCTCAGTGGTAGAGTGCTGGGCTGCCACGCCGAAGACCTGGCTTCGATTCCCACTCTGTTATGGGTGTTTTTTTATTTAATTAGATTTTTTCTTATTTCGTGCGATATTGGTTACGGACACCGGCGGCGGCGGACAACTACGGCGCAGAAACGACCCTTGTTGTGATCACATAACAGCTTTCGCTTTAAAAATAGCGAAACTTGGACTAAGCCGCGCGAGGCTTCAAACAGCGAACCTGGGCGATTCTGAAGAATAATCTGGTTGCTTCGAGGTTGTTTGTAGGACTTAGCTAGGTGATACAGGTTGTTTCTAGGTTGCGTCGAGGTCATTGCAAGGCCTTAGCTGGGCCATGCTTAGTTGTTTCTATGAGCGCAAATGAGTTCGAGTTAGGCCACAGACAGGCGTAGGCCTTCAATCACTTCAGGGTTTTCTCGCAGCCATCGTTGCCTTGCCTGTTCGCTAGACGTACTCGGGGTGTTCGTCTCGCTGCCGTTGCTTCGCAGCCATTTGTTAGGTTGCCTTCTTCATTTCTAGTGGATTAATAGTGAGTTGTGGGATTTACCCAACTTCTGTGGCAAATACCACTTTATGGTGGTGACAATTTTGTGATAGGCGGCACATACACATTCCCGTTTTTAGATGTGAAGCATCTTATGGCGAAGCTTAATCCGGTGGTGGTGGTGGTGGTGTGCCGCGTGCCCACCCTTACTGCGCATGCGCAAACCATTTAAAAAAATAAAAAACCTCCTCTCCCCCCTCTCTCCTCTAGGCATCCCTCCCCGCGGCAACCACAGCCTCACTGCGCATGCGCCTCTCCTCCTCTCTTCCCTCTTACACTCTGCCCTCTCTCCTCTAGACATCCCTGCCCGCGGCGTCTACACTCGCACTGCGCCTGCGCGTCCCCCCCTCTCTCTCCTCTCCTACGCTCCCCCCCTCTCTCCTCTACGCATCCCTGCCCACGGCGTTCACACCTCCCCACTGCGCATGCGTGTCACCCCCTCTCTCTCCTCTCCTACGATCCCCCCCTCTCTCGCCTCGCGATGCCGACGCAGGCAGCATCTGCTAGCGAGTTTCTTGGTTGAAATAACCGACTGCTCGCGCTGCACAACCGTTCACTGGCCACCCCGTATATATGGCAATGGATCTTGACCTCCAAGGTGGTGCCGGTGGGAGATTTCTCCTGTGCGTTTTTGAACAATATAAATTCGCAGCGTGCGCGTTAACTAAAAGCGGAGTGCGGGTCTCTGTGTCCAGTCGGAGTCTTCTGTCTCTCATTGCCCATTAGCAGCGATTGGCATGTTCCAGTAGGAAACACTGCTCCATCACTGCCTGCTTTGCGCCTCCCCAGTTTTCTCTCCTGCGCAACGCTGCGATGAGCGCCAGCGTCAACGCCGCCGCCAGTGTAAGCGTTAGCGCCCGCTGCTTCACATCTACACATGGTTCCCTTTAGCGGGAGATAGTGTAATTTTTTTTATAGGCCGCAGAAAAATTGCGGCTAGATAAAACAGCTTCGCTGTTAAAAACCGCTTCCGCGGCTCGAGGAGATCAGAATGACTAAGGTGCGTTTCGGGAACAACGTCGAGCAAGTTTTTCCTATCGGTTACATCACTTCAACCACACAGACTCGAAATACCGAGACACAGCTGTTCAGGTCTCCCACTTTTAAAACTGAACAACCGAAATCATGAAACTAGCAGGAATGAATATGCAGAAATGGTCAACTCACGAGGACAGGCTGTGACAGATACTACAGGTAAAAATTTAGGTAGATCCCACGCGTTGTGGGAATCGGTTTCATGCGAAGCAGTCGGCGAGTAATTGTCTATGCAGCATTTTCTGGCTTTGAGTCAAGCGTAACAAGGTTCATAGACCCGTTTTTATAAGTGTACTAGTTGTGTGCACATCGTGCGCTTACCAGAAATCTTGACTACACTGGCGTTTAAAGGGTAACTTATGTTCTGACGTGACGTCAGCACTCACTTTAGACCACAGAAGTCAGTATTACCGACCCGTTGCGGTGGTGTAGTGGATATGGTGCTCGACCGCTGACCCGCAGGTTACGGGATCGAATCCTGGCCGCGGCGCAAGCATTTTCGTTGAAGGCGAAAATGCTCGAGGCCCGTGTGCTTAGATTTAGGTGCATGTTAAAGAACCCCAGGTGGTCCAAATTTCCGGACACCTCCACTACGGCGTCTCTCATAGTCATATCGTGGTTTTGGGACGTTAAACCACAACAATTATTATTCTAATTATTTAGTCAGTATATCGAAACGAAGTGCACTTTACGGTGGGATGATGTGAATATCATACTTAACTTTTGTTAGTGTATTCCTCCGCGGTCGAGCAACATTTCAATATAGATAGCTTGCTCAATGAAGGAATGCAAGCGCAATTTTTATTCAACTGCTATGAAAGCGGAGCCCACACTGGGACCACAACTGGCGGTAACCAGGCATGACTCGTGTATCATGGAAGTAAATATGTAATGATCTGAGGCACGTGTTTTCTAGCCCCATGAGTACCTTTTTCTTTTTTTGCGATTTCACTAGCCAGATCACGTGACAGAAGTTATATATATATGTGCATATGCCTTCCTTTCCAATAAACTATAGTTGCGAGTGGCGCCTACGTTTGCGTTTTTTTTCCCTTTTAGTGTCTGTAACTGTGTGGGCGTCTTATCCAATTACAATGTGAACCATTACCAACTAGCCCAATTTGACGTGCTACTGCAATGTAATGTTTATTGCTTTGTTAGAAAATGGGATAGCTTGCACAGCAACCAAAATGAACGTTGTACCGAAATTACACCTGTGTAAGGTCTCTTTCCAAAGCAACGTCAAGACATGGCGTGGCTGTGTGGTCGAATGCCTGACTGCTACGCAGAACGCTTGGGTTCGATTCCTGTTGGAATCATGATTTCTATTCTTTGCATTTCGTCAGCTCCACACTGTCGGGGTCGGTTTTCTTAACGCTCTCGCATTTAAATTACTAACGTCTTTTCTCGCCGTTCCTGGGTAGATATTAACTGTCAATCAGCTGTGGCGCATACCCGCATACCGCGGCCCGTGGCATAGGAGTATGTGCCACACGTGTCTGGCGGAAAGGGTTGACGATGAAGGCGACAGGATTTTACGTTATTGATGTCATGACCGGACAGTCATTATCGCCACACTCTCTTACCCTCCCATACCAAGTCTGGTCGATGCCACGTTGAGAAGGCGATCACAAGGGCACCCACATGAAGGTGCCTAGACAGATAGGTACATAGGTGATAGATACGTAGAGAGAAACGCTAAAAGTGCCTTAGGTTCGCTAAGAAATGCTTCGCATTTAAAAGAACCATCAACGATGCAGCATGCTCTAACGAATGTACTCGGGCTATAGTAGAATACGGAAAAAGACACAATTCGTGTGAACCTTGACCCACTTCTAGGGATTATCAACAGCCGCACGAACACAGAGGGAACAGTGCTCCAAGCGATATCAAGAATTTTCGACACGTTCGGATTTTTTCTCAATTTACCATCAGAGCCACAATACTCTCTCAAGAGAACTTGCTGGGTGCTCGGTTAGTAAGGCTTCCTATGCGAGACCCTACCAGAATGCGACGGATACTTCTGCTGATTCGAAGATCTGCCTCGGCTAGATTCGGTCTCCATAGCTCAGTGGAAACCCTTTGTTTGCAAACAAGGAATAGAAATTCAAGAACGTACCATTCGTGGTTGCTGGGGTCACTGCGCTGAGAAAGTGAACCCAGCTGATTTAGGCTAGATGCTTTGCACAATATATTTATGGCGACTTAGTCCCGAATGATTCATTACGGCTAAATAATCTTGATCAAAGTAAGAACAGCCTGCAGAACTCACCTGAGGTGTTACTGGACAAAAGTAAATAAATAGATAAAATAACATGTGACGTTGTTCTGATGACCCAGAGCAGAACGCCTGAGCATATGATAAATGTCACTTAATTCAGCAAGTAGTAGACGGTACTTAAAAAGCACGGCTTAGTTGGAGAGGCTCCTTGATGACTTCCAAGCGATGTCTGATATAGGGTTCTCAAATTCGCCTCAGCTACCGGGCCGCACTTATCAAATTTTTTTTCACAAGGCCCGCGACTGTGAAGAAGGTTGTCAAAGCGGCGGAAAGGGCACTGGAGGTGAAGAAAGTGTCACCTACGGCTGTCGACAGTGTGGATGAGCTTGAAGACGTGGAAAGACAGGAGACGGGATACGCACAACGCAGCGCGAATTTCATCCTCTTTATTAGAAAAAGAGGGGAGCATCATATATAGACCATTTTCACGGAGAGGAGGAGCATAGCCTCGAACCGGTGCATTTTCGTCACTCTCTCTCTCCACCGGCCGCTTGGCCACCGCCGCTAGTGTGTGGGCATTGCCGCGTTTTGCGTGCGCGGCGCTTGATATGTCAATGTGTTTTCCATTCTTTTTTAAATGCGAAGCATTTCTTTGCGTACTGTAAGAACTTCGCGTTTCCATCTATCTATCTATCTATCTATCTATCTATCTATCTATCTATCTATCTATCTATCTATCTATCTATCTATCTATCTATCTATCTATCTATCTATCTATCTATCTATCTATCTAGACGCCTACATCTGGGTGCTCTCGTGATCGCCTCTCTAACTTGGGGCGTAGACTAACATTTGTGTGGGAGGGTAAGAGGTATTGACGAATATGTCTGACTGGTCGTGACATGAAAATTGGGGGGACCCTTAAGCTTCGCCTTTAAGAGTTGAACGCGATAGCGATATCCCGTCCCTACTGCGTACTTCAATCACTTAGTGCATACTATGTAATGGGTAGTATGGTTTAAACCAGGAGAAATTATGCGCGGCAAATGTGGAAAATGCTTTCAAACTTGCTATGCACCCACTACGTGGTGTTAAGGGAATACGCGCAGTAAGGTGTGTGCCGTTTGTAATGGGTGGCTGGCTTTAAACTATGGAATCATTATGATAGTCCCATATTCTGACGCCCGATGGCAATTTAGGCTTGTACCACGCAATATTCCTGGGATATTACATGTTATATTGCGACGCCTATATAAAGGACGCTTGCGTTTGCGAAGCATGGAAGTTATTTTCACTGCATTTGCAAGCAGAGGAAGTTATTTGCACAGTACATCCAAGCAGAGGCATGGCTGTGTGGTAGAACACCTGCTTGCCACGCATACGAGCCGGGTTCGATCCTCACTCGGACCCGAAAATTTTTATTATTTATTTCATTTGCATCTTTCTCGATTTTTCGGTCACGGACAAGATGATGACTTTTCGGTCACGGACAAGATGATGATTTTTCGCTCACAACCAACGACGCTGACGCCGACGCCGGGATTTCTGCGAAACCAGCTCTTTAACGCTATCGCGTTAATAACGTGAAAACACCCTGTCGCGTACGTCGTCAAACCTTTTCCTGCAGACACGTGTGGCACATACCCGTATAACACGCGCCACGGCATGCCGGTATGCGCCACAGGTGTTTGACAATTTATATCTACCCAGGAACGGCGAGGACAGACATTAGTAATTTGAACGTGAGAGCATTAAGAAAAACTGACGTCGGCAGCGTTGACCCGACGAATAGAAATAATAATCAGGGTCCCAGCAAGAATCGAACCCAAGCAATCTGCGTGGCAATCAAGCATTCTACCACAGAGCCACGCCAGCTCTTGGAAGTGCTTTGCAAAAAGGACGCTATGCAGGCGTAATGTTGGTGAAACATCAGTTGTGGTTGCAGTGCTGGCTATCTAATTTTATAAACATTACATATGTAGCCCTCTGAGGCAGGCGTCATGTCTGGTTAACATCAGTTGTATACTTAAGCGCCATCCACTGTAGTTGGTCCACGAAGCGCTATCCAGACATACCATCCTCGCAAGCACAAGTGCTACATATCAGCTGACCACTTCTGGTGTTGGTAATACCCATGTTTCTGTTGGAATCGTTACGCAACTGTAAACAACTGGTTATGTGAAACATATGCGACTCTTCACTATGCTCCTGTGCGTAAAACATTTGTACGTATCTTTAGCGTCATTTCCAAGCGTTTCGCCCAATGAAAAAATCCCAGCATATCCACGAAGTGAATGATGATGAGTGGGCGAAGCTGCGGGGGGATCATTCGGGTAACCATGAATCCCCCCAGTACATTGCCCACTCGATCATGCAAAGACGTGACACGTCGTGATGCGAGCCCTCGCCGCCTCTGGATTGGCTTACCGGCGCTGCCTTGCCGCTGCAGCTGCGCGAGGCCTCGCCGCCTCTGGATCAACTTGCTGACGCTGCCGTGCCGCTGAGCTTCGCGAGCCCTCAACTCCGGGTCTGCTTGGCTGCGCTGCCGTGCCGC
Organism: Rhipicephalus appendiculatus; assembly: GCA_030522465.1. Classification (NCBI taxonomy): domain Eukaryota; kingdom Metazoa; phylum Arthropoda; class Arachnida; order Ixodida; family Ixodidae; genus Rhipicephalus; species Rhipicephalus appendiculatus. The sequence goes on along the minus strand of JALIZH010016345.1, from coordinate 78,547 downwards.
TGCAGCTTCACGAGCCCGCAAATCTCGATCCGCTTGGTTGTCTGCGTCGCCGGCGCCTACTTCTCTCGCACAATTTGAGAGCCCGCGCTGTAGCCGCTTTGCGAGCCCGCTGTTCAGCCGCCGCCTTGTCTTCTTCGTTGTTCATAGCAGTAGTAGTAGTATCGAAGCGCACTGAGTGACGACCGTCGAAAGATAGAGGAAGCGCGCCGAGAGTGGAGCAAGCCCACCGGAGAGTGGAGCGAGCGCCGCCGAGCCATCTAGTGGGCGCCATGCAAATCAAATGAGAGCACAGCTGCGCCTCTAGCGGGAGCGGCGAGTACTAGCGTGGCTACACTGGGGGAGTGATGTACAAGCCTCGACCTTAAGGAGCTGTGCCCCTAAAAGAGAATGCGCTCTGGAACGCGCTTATTGTTCATCGTCATCAGCGTCATCGTCTTGGCGTATAATGGTTACCTTGAATGTGCTGTGCCGTGATGGCAGCGTCATCGTCATCGCACTAGTGTGGCTACACCAAGTGACACCGGCGGAGTGATGGACAAGCCTCGACCTTAAGGCGCTTCGCCCCTAAAAGATTGGCAGCCGATCCACGAAGTGAATGCTGATGAAGGAGTGAAACTCCATTGACGAAATGATAAACGATATAAAGAATGTTTATGAAATCCGTCTGTCCGTCCATCCGTCCGTCCGTCCATGGATGTACGGACGCACGCACGGACGGACGGGTGGTCTGACAGAAAGATGCACAGATGCAAGTACGGACGGACGGAGGGATGCACGGACGGACGGGCGGTCTGGCAGACTGATGCACAGATGTACACACGGACGGGCGGAGGGATGCACGGACGGACAGCAGTCCTGTGTGTTAGTTCGCCAGATAAAGGATGACTGTCATGTTGCCTGGAAATTCTAAATAAATGTCTGGACGTTTCTCTTGCTCGGAGTACTGCCAAAAGTGGTTGTCGAGCTTCTGCATACACCAAATCGCTAGAAGTCGACCGTGGCAACCCCAGACATACCCGCAGGCTCCTTGCCAATAGCAAGTGAAGTCTTCTTTCGGTGGAGGCTGGAAGTCCGTGCAGCAGAGGCAGGGAGTAACTCACCATGGGGCGTATCCACGCAACATGTAGAGCCAACAGCGACTCTCTAGTACCGCCCCATTTTGCCCCGCTGAGATGACGGAGGATTCGAATGGCTTGATTCGCTTTTAAATGCGAAGCATTTCTTAGCGAACTTCGGCGAGTTTGAGCGTATCTAGCTATCTATCTAGCCGCCTACGACGTTGTGCTCTCCTGGCCGTATCGTTAATGGGATTTGTACCAAATTTTTTTATGACATAACATGACTGTATGACGAACATAAATAGCTGGTCATATCATGAAACTCATGACTAACTTGTCATGAAAATAATGATTTACATCCCACGTTCATGGCGCGCTCGCGGCCGTTTCGTTAGCTTGATATACACCAAATTTGGGATTGACTGACATTACTGTATGACGAACATAAATGACAAGTGGTAATATGAAAATCATGACTTCATGAGCGACATGACTTGCATTCCACGCTCATAGCGCGCTCGCAGCCGTTTGGTTAGCTTGATATGCACCAAATTTGGTATTCAGTGACATGACTGTATGACGAACATAAATGACAAGTCGTAATATGGAAATCGTGACTTGTCATGTGCGACATGACTTGCATTCCACGCTCATGGCGCGCTCGCGGCCGTTTGGTTAGCTTGATATACAGCAAATTTGGTATTGAGTGAAATGATTGCATGACGAACATAAATGACAAGTGGTAATATGGAAATCATGACTTGTCATGTGCGACATGACTTGCATTCCACGCTCATGGCGCGCTCGCGGCCGTTTGGTTAGCTTGATACACACCAAATTTGGTATTCAGTGACATGACTGTATGACGAACATAAATGACAGGTCGTAATATGGAAATCATGACTTGTCATGTGCGACATGACTTGCATTCCACGCTCATGGCGCGCTCGCGGCCGTTTGGTTAGCTTGATATACACCAAATTTGGTATTGAGTGAAATGATTGTATGACGAACATAAATGACAAGTGGTAATATGGAAATCATGACTTGTCATGTGCGACATGACTTGCATGCCACGCTCATGGCGCGCTCGCGGCGGTTTCGTTAGCTTGATATACACCAAATTTGGTATTGAGTGGCATGACTGTATGACGAGCGTAAATGACAAGTGGTAATAAGGAAATCATGGCTTGTCATGTGCGACATGACTTGCATGCCACGCTCATGGCGTGCTCGCGGCCGTTTCGTTAGCTTGATATACACTAAATTTGGTATATCGCGACGTGACTGTATGACGAACATAAATTACAAGCCGTAATATGGAAATCATGACATGTCATGAGCGACATGACTTGCATTCCACGCTCATGGCGCGCTCGCGGCCGTTTCGTTAGCTTGATATACACCAAATTTGGTATTGAGTGACATGACTGTATAGCGAACATAAGTGGCAGGTGGTAACATGAAAATCTTGGCATGCATGTCATCTACAATGCCATTTACATGCCACGCTCATGGTGCGCTTGCGTCCAGTTCGCTAGCTTGACATACACCAAAATTGGTATATCGCGACGTGACTGTATGACGAACACAAATGACACGTCGTAACATGTAAAACATGACATGCAAATTATATAAAGCATGATTTGCTCCTTCCTGGCTGCTTCGCATTACATCGATTCCAACAGTGCGTGGGATCTGCCGGCTTTTTTTGTTCAAGGGACTAACATGATGCGACCATGTTAGTCTCCGGTCTAAAATCACACCTAAGAATCGATGAGTTGTTACCATTTGAATAGGCTGGTTTTGCAGAATAATCAGGAAATCCCCAGGTCTTTTTAATGTAAATGGTAGTATGGCTGTTTTGCCAGACTCAGAGCCATACCTCTTCTTGTAAGAAATCGGTCTACATAGTCCAATCCTTCTTGTACAGCTTGTTGGACATACAAAAACGACGGACCAGACGTCCATATACTTATATCATCTGCATATACTGAACATCTGACGTTAGGTGGAAGATTATACGGTAGCTGCGCCATGACTGCATTAAAGAGCGTCGGGCTTAGTACGCTGCCCTATGGCACTCCTTGGTTGACGACATGTTCTGACGTTGGGCCCTCCTGTGTAACGACAAAAATTTGTCGATGCTTCAGGAAGTCAGCGATCCAACGCAGAACCTTTCCTTTAAATCGCTGCAACACCAGGCCTTCTAGAACATGAATGTGGCTTACTGTGTCGTATGCTCGTTGAACATCAAGGATTATAGCAATACTGATGTTTCCTTGCGTACGTTGGTCTTCCACATTGCTGACCAAGTCCAAAACACAGTCCATTGTGCATCTACCTCTTCTGAAGCCGGCTATACTTTCTGGTAGTAGTTTGTTCGTGTCTCGCCACCATAAAATTCGTTCATTTATCATTTTCTCCATTACTTTCGAAACACAGCTTGTCAAACTAACCGGCCTAAACGAATATAACTTCATAGGACTCTTGCCTGGCTTTAGCAACGGCACCACCTTTGATACTTTCCAACTTGCTGGGACCTTTTCTTCTTGCCAACTTTTGTTGTAAATGTCCAACAGGTGTAATTTTCCTTTCTCACATAAATTGGCAAGTGCGGCGTATGTAACACCATCTGGTCCTGGCGTACTTCTCCGTTTCGCTGAAGACAACACATATTGGAGCTCCTCTGGTGTGAAGCTATTATCCAGATCCGATGAACTAACCGCAGAAAATTTCGCTACAACCAACGAAGCCAATTCTGCCGAGGATTTATATTCGCTTGTTTAGACGGCCTTTCCGTTTCTCAATATTAGTTCGCAAAGTACTTCGGCAATCACACGTTCGCTCACTCCTCGAGACAGTGCTAAAGCCTGGAGTGGTCTCAAGTGGACTACTGGCTGTCGGAGGGCGCGTACCATGTTCCACAGTTAAGATGCCGAGGTAAATGGAGAGAGTGTAGCACAAAGATCTTGCCACATTTTCGTTTAAGTCTTCTGCAGTTGGCTCTGCATAGCAGAAAACACTTTCTGGGCAACCTTTAAATCTTCCAAATTTCCCGACCTGCGATATCTTTCACACCGACGTCGTATTGCCCGCAAACGTTCGTACTCAGCGTCAACGCCCGCATAACCTTCTGGGATGGGTACAGCCCGAGTAGCTCTTGTTAAAAAGTCTTTTAACTTCGACGCATACGCTTCTGCGTCATAATAAGACTCAAGATTTTGCCTCTGTAGTTCCCGAAAGACTGCCCAATTTGTAATTCTTCTTTTCCGATTACTTCTCGTTTTCTTCAGTTTTGGGTGATATATGAATACTGGTAAGTGGTCACTCCCTCTTGCATCAGCGTCTGTAGTTACAATGCCTGATGCTACCGAAATGTAAGCGCGTGGAATTTCGAGATCATCGAATGAGAACTTTCCAAACTCCATGACAGAAAGCCCGCATGACATAAGTGTTCTTTGGCGCAGGAACGTGCCTCTAGCGTTTCTTCGACGGCACGTCATTTCTCGATTTGTCAATTTTGCGACGATAACTGGGGCAGTTTTATGACAACCGCAATTTTTTGTTTTTCGCAGCAGCCTGAGTGTCGTGAATAATCGACCCACAATCGTTAAAGCCATGTCGTTACCTGAACACGCGCGCTCGTCGTGATGCTTCTTAAAAAAAACCAAAAAAAAGGACAACCATGTTGTCCTTTTTTGGACAAAAAAACGGGCGCACTTTCGGCGTATCGCCAGTGGCGGCTGCTCGTGCCGAAGTGCACTTACGCCATGCCGTCCTTCTAGATGTGCAAGACGTTTATTTTCATTTTCTCGTTGTGTTGCTTCTACGCGGAAGTTCGAGCCCAACCGTCGTACATCCGTTTCTTATCCTGCGCAACGATCAGACACCAAGCTTGACTACGACGACGACACGAATCAACACAGGCATCGGTGTTTGTGCTTCCTTCGTTCCATAAACTTTGTATTGCGACGATCTGAGCGGAACCAGATGATCTGCTAGCGATTATAGAGTTACGTTGAAGTTAAGGAATTATCGCAAAGAAACCCGAGAGTCATTTCAAACATTAATGCGCGCACTTAAAGTGCAGTTGGACAATTGCTTACGTATTCGCTGGCCTCCATTTACGTTTCACCTATTACTTCGAGAGTTGTCCGAAAATTTAACGTTAGTGCATACTCCCAGAACCCCACAAGGCCAGCTATAACAAGACATACTAACCAATTTCCCATTTACACGTGCTGCTTAAGGAATGCACTGAAATTCTGCTCACTTCGTATGCCTATCGTCGGCACCGCTGCGGGAACGTCTCGTAGGTCGCCGGTGCTTTCTTTTTCAGCCATTTCGATGATGACAGCTTAGCGATAACTTACTAGCGCCTTTACAGTCGCGAAGCGTTGCTGTGTTTTGACAGTGTACCACGAAGAACAGCAATACCCTGTGAACTGAGCGCATGCTCTGCATACACCGCCGCAGATCCCCACACACCGGCACGGCGGCGAAACATCGCAGACGCTAGACAGGCGCTGCGGCGGAAAAAATGGACAGCCTCCTTGTGAAATTGGTCTATACGCTCAAGCACGTGACACTGGGCTGACGCATTAGAAATTATTCGGCGCTCAAATATTGTAGGCTTCCCGCCTGCACAAATGTTCTACCGGGACTTAATTTGACATTGACAGTGCTTTGACCGCCTTTAGGCAGACATTGGCACATTTGCAAATGACCAACGAACTTCCGCTAAACGGAAAGTTTTTATACATATGCAGCACCTTTCGTAATAACCAGACTTGCTGGGATTATGAATCAAGAAGTAACAAATCGATTTTAATGTCTGGGTCGACTCATTTTGAACTCTTAAAAAGAGGCATCACTTACATGTGTTCAAGTTCTCTCCTCTAGTATTTATTTTACAACCACCACTCAAGCGAGCTGGCGCGAAAATTGGAAGGCTACTAGGTGAGGAATTTTTTTCTAATATTCTACCTGTTGGCGGTTTTCAATGGAAGAAACGAGTATCAACTTTTAGAGAATATATAAGGTAGTCGCCAAAATGGCTGGGACACGTAATCTGCAATGACCCAGCAGTGATATTGCTATAAGTGAGGCAGAAGCTCTCCTAAGATATCGCATCATGAATTTGCAGGCGTCATATTATTCTTACTGTGAATCTTTACGCACTTAGAAATGGGATGTTCATACGTCTTTAGTAACGTGTGTTGAACGTTACTCTAACAGCATTTCCAGTTAGGTATATTCGCACTGAGCTTCTCTTGATAAGAGACGCAAATGCGTGATAAGCGCCGTTTTTATTTTCTTTTCAGAATAACTTAAGCCACAAACCACTCGCGTTCATATTTCTTACAGCAAGAGTAACCATTGAAGGTACGCAAGAGACGACTTCTCCTGACCAAACGTAAGTTCGCTTTTTTCATGTGCTTATCTTCTCAGTCTCAATTATCCAACAACTGTGTGTGTTCCGTGTAGGTCTGTCCTGCACGGAACACACATTTGTTGTGTTTCGTGACTCTGCTGCGTACTAGCCTGCGCGGAACAAGCAGCAGAGTCACATGGTCAGTTCGAGGAGAGGAAGGCTATCTTGAAGGGTCACTTGGTGCGTGTTATTGCGGTGAAAACAGCGTGAAAAGTGGACGTAGCGTCAGAAGCAGACAACAAGCGCTGACGAACTACTGTGCGCACATTTGTCGGAGCCGGAAAATATATACCATAAACAAGAAATAAAAGCCGGCAGATCCCACCCACTGTGGGAATCGATGTAATGCGAAGCAGCCAGGAAGGAGCAAGTCATGCTTTACACAATTTGCATGTCATGTTTTACGTGTTAGGACCTGTCATTTATGTTCATCATACAGTCACGTTCGCGCTATACCAATTTTGGCGTATATCAAGCTAGCGAACTGGACGCAAGCGCACCATGAGCGTGGCATGTAAACGGCGTTGTAGATGACATGCATGCCAAGATTTTCATGTTACCACCTTCCACTTATGTTTGTTATACAGTCATGTCACTCAATACCAAATTTGGTGTATCTCAAGCTAACGAAACGGCATTCAGCGCGCCATGACCGTGGCATGTAAATCATGTTGTTCATGACATGCACGTCATTATTTGCATATTACCACCTGTCATTTATGTTCGTCATACAGTCACGTCGCTCAATCCGAAATTTGGTGCATATCAAGCTAACGAAACGGCCGCGAGCGCGCCATGAACATGGCATGTAAATCATACTTTTCATGACAAGTTAGTCATGATTTTCATGATATCATCAGCCATTTATGTTCGTCATACAGTCATGTTATGCCATACCAAATTTGGTATAAATCCCATTAACGATACGGCCAGGAGAGCACAAAGTCCTAGCGGGCTAAACAGATAGCTAGGTTGATAGATACGCTCAAAGTCGCCGAAGTTCGCTAAGAAATGCTTCACATTTAAAAAGCAGCGTAAGACGTGATACGGTGAGGAAGAAAAACCATGTCGTCCGCCACCTGTCTAGATTAACCCGACAAACACGCAGACTTCAATGAGGCCGTACTGCAAGAACAGTGACGAGGTACTTGCTAGGCCATTAATTATCATTTTGCGCAGTAGCGAAGTTCCGACTGAATGATCTTCTGAAGTAGCCAAGTACTTATAAGGTGTCGGCAAGGCATTATGGCTATTTTCGAAGCCGCACACTTTGCTCATGTTGTAGCTGGTGATGATCACGGCGACTACGATCATCATGAACTATACCTGAGCCTTTTGTAAGAGCGGAAAGCTTTAAACTACCCATTCGGTTAAGGAATTTGCATGGCATGGTGCGTGATCCCTTCCTACTCTTTTGCCACGTAATATTACATCTGTTAACGGGATTCCTCTGCTCACATGACGCCTGATTACTGGATTTTAACCGCCAAGCTGGTTATACCGGGCGTAAGGTGCAATCCCTGGACTAGAAAAAACCTCGCCGAACGATGACGTCACTCCCAGAATACGAGCGCACTGGCGTTGCTGGTGTGACATCACGCGCCGCCACCGAACAGAAAACATGAAACGGCACGCACTCTCTTCGTCCTCTTCTGCATCGTGGTCGTCTTCTTCATCGTTCTGCTTCGTTCCCAGAACACGTGCACCCATTTCACCAGGGCGGGATGCAATAGCCCTAATGGGCCGAGGCAACTAGTACAAAGAGAAAGATAGAAAAAAAATTACCCATCTCCCGCTAAAGGGAACCATGTGTGGATGCGAAGCAGCGGGGAGATAATTAGCTTGAGCGGGAGGAACGTCGCCGCTCTCATTTCACGGCAGCGGTCCGGGCGCTCATCGCGGAGCTGCACAGGGAGAGAATGAGGCGCACCCGCTCCGTCATTTTCATACCGCGGAACTACCGTGGCGCCCCCCAGCGGAGTATGCAGCTGTCACACCAGCTGTCGTGCGCGCCGCTCCGTAGAGGATTCCTAGAGGAGAGGACGGGGGGACCGTAGGAGAAGAGAGAGGGGGAGGGGACGTGCATGCGCTGTGGGGGGTGTAGGACGCGGGAGCCGCTCCGTAGAGTAGAGGATGCCTAGAGGCGGAGAGGACGCGCTGTGGGGATGTGGGACGCCGGAGCCACTCCGTAGAGTAGAGGATTCCTAGAGGAGAGAGGACGGGCATGCGCAGCGGGGATGTGCGACGCGGGTGCCACTCCGTAGAGTAGATTATTCCTAGAGTAGAGAAAGGGAGTAAGCGTAGGAGAGGGGACGCGCATGCGCTGTTGGGGGGTGTGGGACGCGGGGGGCCGCTCCGTAGAGTAGAGGATTCCTAGAGGAGAGAAAGGGGGTGAGCGTAGGAGAGAGAGGGGGGGGGGGACGCGCACGCGCTGTGGTGGTGTGGGACGCGGGAAGGAGGGACAGACTAAGCACCCCTCCAAACACATGCAAGCAAGATCAAGGAATGGGGTCAACCTGGGCGACACACACCACCTGCCTAGTCATTGCTAAGCAGCCTCTCTGTGCTCTCGGCCATGACTCTGATGACTGTAGTAGTGGTTGACGGCCTTCATATTGTACGTGGAAGTGGTGAAGAGGTTAGAGAAGGGCTGAGGGAAGACGAGGAAGATGAGGGTGTTCTGAGTAAAGAACATGGCTGACACCATAGCCTAGCTCAACTGTGTGTTATTACAAATTGGCGCAGCCGCGTATCGTTTCTGTGTGGACATTCAAGTCGAAATGTGGGTGGACTTCACCATTGGAGCAAATCAACGCGGTGGCATCCGGATCTTGGCTGAAACGCCTCAAGATGAAGAGGAACAAGCTCTTCCGGAACGCTTTTGTCTCCTATATAAGCACTAAAACGAAGCTCACTCCTGATGAGTTAATTGCGAAAGGAACAGTGAAGATGACGTCCAGCGGTACGTTCAGTCTTGTCACCAGTGTCAGCTTCACAAAGCCAAGTACCTTCAGAGAACGGGCGAGATGATCTTGCCTCAACACTCCAGCATACCGTTTGAAGTCATCCACGTGGATTTCGCAGAGCTCAAGAAAAAGGCTGCTGGAGTAGGAAGAACACAGTCTTTCCTAGTGGCAATAGACCAGTGCACAAGAACAGTGGCTGCACGGCCGGGAAGAGAAGACGCGAATAGTGTGATTGCTGTTTTGGGTCGACAGATGTTTAAGAATACAAAAGTAGTAATATCAGACAATGGCACCAGCGTTTCTCAGCCAGCGTTTTCAAGAGTGGGCGAAAGGAACGAGGAGTTACTTTGCGACGCTGAGCGCCGTACCATCCTGCAGGAAATGGCATGGCTGAAAGGATAATCCGAGATTTGAAGCAGTTCATTTCTATGTACCCAAGTTTGCAAGGCGGATGGAAGTGCTGCTTGGAGGCAGCTGTCGCTCACCACAATCGGTCGCACACTGCGAGCATCGGCTGTAGCCCGTATTTTGCGGCATTCGGAAAGGCACCAGTGCTTCCTGCGGATCAACAGCTTCGCATTGCTGACCGCCTGCAATTGTGCGAAAATCGAAAAACTTCGGAAGCATACCAGAGATACCGAGAGGATATGAAGAGAAACTTCGACCGCCGCCACAACACACGGATACCCCATATACAGCTGAACGATTTGATACTCGTTAGAAAAGGCCTTCCCGGCACGAAGCAGGTGTACATGGGACCTTATCGAGTGGTTCAGACTGCAGTGCAACAAGGCGTTCTCAAGAGGATTGGTTACGTCAACGATGATGGTGTGCTGGAGTTTGCGACCATTGGAAACGTGTTCATGTATCATCCCAGGACGGGATGAGTCTTCAAAGAGGGGGGAGTGTACGTGGAAGTGGTGAAGAGGTTAGAGAAGGGCTGAGGGAAGACGAGGAAGATGAGGGTGTTCTGAATAAAGAACATGGCTGACACCATAGCCTAGCTCTACTGTGTGTTATTACACATATTACTAGTGTTCTGGTTCGCATAATGGGTGTTTGCCTAATTCATGAAAGTGGCCGGACGCGGGACGGGGGGATGCGGGACGGTGGACGCGGGAGGGACGGACAAAGCCCCGAGCATAAGATGCGTCGCATCTAAAAGAACGATAGAAAAGTATAGGCTAAGAGGGAACTTCCAGGGGAAGGATTTCAGCGCGAGGCGAGCTTCGAACCCGTGTACCCACGATATGAAGGTGACTGTCTTAACCACTCGGCTATTCAGGCACTCTAGCAGAGCATGGCGTAGACTGGGAAAGGGGTGTCAGGACGAGAAGTACACATGGGAGGATAGAGGCAGGAAAGGAGAAGGGTAGAGAGTAAAACAAAGCATAAAAGCGAGGAGTAGACTGAACGCAAGGGAGAAAGAGGAAGAATGGGAAAGAGAGAAAAAGGAACAGAGAGCGAGACAAAGAGTAGAAAGAAATGAAAGAAAAAGAATTATGGAAGGAACAAGAAAGAGAAAGAAGTAGAGAGACAGAAAAAAAGAATAGAAATAAACAAAGAAAACAAGACACAAAAAAATCTTCCCCTTGTCCCGCTAAAGGGAACCATGTGTGGATGCGAAGCAGCGGGGAGATAATTAGCTTGAGCGGGAGGAAAGTCGCCGCTCTCATTTCACGGCAGTGGTCCGGGCGCTCATCGCGGCGCTGCGCAGGAGAGAGAATGAGGCGCGCGCGCTCCGTCATTTTCATACCGCGGAACTACCGTGGCACCCCCCAGCTGAGTATGCAGCTGTCACACCACCTGTCGTTCCGTAGAGGATTCCCAGAGGAAAGGACGGGGGGCGATTGTAAAAGAGGAGAGAGAGGGGACGTGCATGCGCTGTGGGGGGTGTGGGACGCGGGAGACGCTCCGTAGAGTAGAGGATTCCAAGAGGAGAGAGGGGGGAGAGGACGCGCATGCGCTCGGGGGGATGTGGGACGCCGGAGCCGCTCCGTAGAGTAGAGTATTCCTAGAGGAGAGAGGACGCGGGGGGCCGCTCCGTAGAGCAGACGATTCCTAGAGGAGAGAAAGGGGGTGAGTGTAGGAGAGAGAGGGGGGACGGCACGCGCATGCGCTGAGGTTGTGTGGGACGCGGGACTGACTAAGCCCCCTCCGAACACATGCAAGCAAGATTAAGGAATGGGGTCAAGCTGGGCGACAGACACCACCTGCCTAGCCACTGCTAAGCAGCCTCTCTGTGCTCTCGGCCATGACTCAAGGAATGGGGTCAACCTGGGCGACAGACACCACCTGCCTAGCCATTGCTAAGCAGCCTCTCTGTGTTCTTGGCCATGACTCTGATGACTGTGTTAGGGTTGACGGCCTTCATATTACTACAGTGTTCTGGTTCGCATAATGGGCGCTTCCCTACTTCATGAAAGTGGCCGGACGCGGGACGGGGGGACGGCGGACGGGGGGACGCGGGAGGGACAGAGCCCCGAGCATAAGATGCTTCGCATCTAAAAATTGGCCGCGTATCTGCGTTCTTCGCTGCAAATGTCGTCGAAAGACGATAGTCTTGTGCAGGCCGTACTACTATGTATTGCCTTGCCTCAGACAGCGCCTACTCTACTTTGAATTGGCCGCATCTGGCTGGCATCGATAAAATAGAGGCGGCGTTGCGCGAGATATGAACGCCATCGAAAAAAAACTTCCCCATCTCCCGCTAAAGGGAACCATGTGTGGATGCGAAGCAGCGGGGGAGATGGTTAGCTTGAGCGGGAGGAACGTCGCCGCTCTCATTTCACGGCAGCGGTCCGGGCGCTCATTGCGGCGCTGCACAGGAGAGAGAGTGAGGCGCGCGCGCTCCGTCATTTTCACACCGCGAACTACCGTGGCGCCCCCCCAGCGGAGTATGCAGCTGTCACACCACCTGTCGTGCGCGCCGCTCCGTAGAGGTATTCCTAGAGAAAAGGACGGGCGGGACCGTAGGAGAGGAGAAAGAGGGGGGAGGGGACGTGCATGCGCTGTGGGGGTGTGGGACGCGGGAGCCGCTCCGTATAGTAGAGGATTCCTAGAGGAGAGAGGGTAGGGGACACGCATGCGCTGTGGGACGCGGGAGCCGCTTCGTTGAGTAGAGTATTCATAGAGGAGAGAGGGGGGAGGGGACGCGCATGCACTGTGGGCATGTAGGACGCGGGCGCCGCTCCGTACAGTAGATAATTCCTAGAGGAGAGAGTGGGGTTGAGCGTAGGAGAGGATAGGGGAGGGGACGCGCATGCGCTGTAGGGGGGTGTGGGACGCTCCGTTGGGTAGAGGATTCCTAGAGGAGAGGAAGGGGGGTGAGCGTAGGAGAGAGAGGGGGGAGGGGACGAGCATGCGCTGTGGGACGGACTAAGCCCCTCCAAACACATGCAAGCAAGATCAAGGAATGGGGTCAACCTGGGCGACAGACACCACCTGCCTAGCCACTGCTAAGCAGCCTCTCTGTGCTCTCGGCCATGACTCTGATGACTGTGATAGTGGTTGACGGCCTTCATATTACTACAGTGTTCTGGTTCGCATAATGGGTGCTTCCCTACTTCATAAAAGTGGCCGGACGCGGGACGGGGGACGGGAGACGCGGGAGGGACGGACAGAGCCCCGAGCATAAGATGCTTCGTATCTAAAACATGAGCTTGTGCTGAACCAAGGGCCACTGCCAGAGGCAGCACTTCATCGTCGGCAAAGCGCTTTTTTCGTGCAAAGCGTCAGTTCAAGCACACCTTCGCATTTTCAGTACAGCTTAAAAGACACTAGGGTCTTTAGAATTACGTATCTGTGTATTTTCTAATAAAAGAACACACGAACTGATACTTATATATTAATGTTGCGCCTCAGGTATGCGTAGTATTTACTTTTTGATCGAATATGTGCACAAGTATGAACAGCAACACCAGTTCAAGATGGCTGGGCGTTCAGAAAGTGGTTACACTTTGGCTGAGTAGCTGAATGGGGTTACCGACAGACAGACGGAAAGACCAAAATTTTTGCGTTCAAGTATCCCAAGAAAGACTATCGTCTTTAAAACAGAGAGAAGAGAGCAAACGAAAGAAATAGAGGAACAAAAAGAAAATGTGCACAACACAGCAACAGCCCGGTCTACCTGGATGCCCATCAGCTCCACGTTCGCATTGCACCGCCAGTGCAAGCTACGCTATTTTTTTAAAGACGATAGTCTTTCTTGCGATAGTTCAACGCAGAAATTTTGGTCTGTCTGTGTGTCTGTCTGTTTATCTGTTTGTCGGTTTGTATGTTTTCCCGGAGTTTTTAGCACTGGGGTGCCACAGAGCAGTGGGGTGCTCTGTCGAAACACCGGCGCCACCGTCGGCGTGACGTGCTTGGCAGGATTACGCGGCCCCAGCCGCCGTGTTGGCTGCTTGTGGAGCGCTGCTGCGCGCTTTGTAAACTAGCTTCAAGCTCCACCTGCGCTGCCGTCTGTTCGAATGCCAGGTTTTCTCGTGTTTTGAATACAACTGAACTTGTTGTAATAGGAGTGGCTGCCTCTGAAGGCAGGGGCGTAGCCAGAAATTTTTTTTCGGGGGGGGGGGCACCACCTTGATTTCGGGAGGGGCACCTCCTTGAAATGGTCATTTTTTCGCTCTGTATGCCATGGAGAAAAAAAAATTTCGGGGGGGGGGGGGGGGGGGGCACGTGCCCGGTGTGCCACCCCTGGCTACGCCACTGTCTGAAGGTGATGAACATGCTGCTCTTAATTCTCGGTGCCGCAGCGCCGGACGTAGAGTCGCGCTCAATATGACTTGCAACACGGGAGCACGTGGCCTCACGAGTTCAAAGATTGCGCATGGCTTTCACTGGCCCTTATTTCCATTACTAAACGCTTTTCTCTCACTTGGGTAGATCCCAAATAAGAAAATGTTATTTAGTTGTTCAAATTGTTGAAGCCACGCGCAACCTTTGAACGCGTGCGGCCACGCGCTCCCATGTTGCAAGTCGTATTGAGCGCGACTGTACGTAACGGAGCCCGGCGTCAGCCGGCACCGGTACTCGTGGGACAAGAAACTGCGTGAAGCGTGGATTGTGAAGCTAAGAACAACGAAGCAGCCATTGGCTACGAATGAATGAATGAATGAATGAATGAAAAACTTTATTGTAAGGAGAGTCTCCCGGCGAAGGGGGGATCGCTCAGCCCAGGGTCCCTGCAGCCTTTGCCATCTTGCGAGCTGTGTCGATCAGCTTGAGCTGTTCTTCAGGCTTGGAGCAGGACAGCGCAGCCTCCCACTGCTCCATTGTTGATGTGCTGTTTCTTGGCGCTGCCTTTGAGTGTTTGCATGCCCATGTTACGTGATAAATTACTGGTTCTTCCTCGCATAATGGACATTAGTTTTCATATATTACTGGAGAGATTTTGCTGAGAAAACTGGGATTTTGGTATGTATTAGTCTGCAGCTGTCCCCACGCAACCGACTGCTCTCTGCTGAGGTCTTTGGGGGAGGGGGAGTAAACCCTCTTCAGGGCTCTTTGGTGATCTAAAATTGCTCCACAGCGTCTAGTAACTTAGTCTCGTTCATCGTCGTTGTGCGCCCCCCCGGATGGCGTACGCTCGGGCATCGGTGGCGGCACGCTGGCTCGCTGGCAGTTTCATGGCCTGGTGTCCTCGTAATGGAGCAGCTCGAGAAGGTGATTTTTTTTGCCTTGATTATGCGGATGGCAGCAATAGATATGCGTCCACTGCTGTACCGTCTACACGCTTCTTGCGAATCAATAACGATTTCTACAGTGAACTCTTCGCCCTGGTGCGTGATGGCGAGTGCGATCGCTACTAAGCCGCGAGGATGTTGTTGCTTTTGATCGAAGCGCTGCAGACTTCCCTAAGCTGGAGATCAACAACGCTTACTACCGCCCCGGAGTGCTCTCTGTATGTGGTCGAGACAACGTGCAATACGTCTATTCTCCCCGTGAGATTTCTTTCGTGTGCTTCTCATGTTGCTTTTCTTCGGGCCTTATGTACTAAAAGCGAAGCATTTCTTAGCGAAATTCGGCGAGTTTGCACATATCTATCTATCTATCTATCTATCTATCTATCTATCTATCTATCTATCTATCTATCTATCTATCTATCTATCTATCTATCTATCTATCTATCTATCTAGACGCCTACGACTTTTTGCTCTCCTGGCCGTATCGTTAATGGGATTTATACCAAAATTGGTATGGCGTAACATGACTAGATGACGAGGATGAATCACTGGTCATATTATGAAAATCATGAAAAATTTTCATAAAAATCATGATTTACACGCCATGGCCGTAGTGCTGCTGGGGCCGTTTTCTTAACTTCATATATCCAAAAATTCGTACGATGAGACATTTCTGCATGACCAACATAAATTACAGATGGTAATATGAAAATCATGATTTGCATGTCATGTACAACATGATTTAGATGCCACGCTCATCGCGCTGACGGCCCGTTTCGCTAGCTTGATATACACCAAATTTGGTATTGCGTGACGTGACTGTATGACGAACATAAATGCCAAGTGGTAATATGGAAATCATGACATGTCATGTGCAACATGACTTGCATGCCACGCTCATGAAACTCTCGTGGCCGTTTCGCTAGCTTTATATACAACAAACTTCGTATTGAGGGACGTGACTGTATGACGAGCATAAATCACAAGTGGTATGTTATGTGCAACATGACTTGCATGCCACACTCATGGTGGTCCCGTGGCCGTTTCGCTAGCTTGATATACACCAAATTTGGTATTCAGTGAGGTGATTGTATGGCGAGGATAAATGACAAGTGGTAATATGCAAATCATGACACGTCATGTGCAACATGACTTGCATGCCACGCTCATGACACTCTTGTGGCCGCTTCGCCAGCTTCATATACGCCAAATTTTAGGGTGAAAGCGTTTAATGTCTCATGCTCATGTCCGCCCGTCCGTCGGCTCGTCCGTCCGTCCGTCCCTCCAGCCGTGCCCTGGCACAGTGCCAAGTGGGCGCAGGGGCGCGCAAATGGACGCCGGTCGCGTTGAACTCTACAGCGCTCGCGCTTTGCTTGCGTAGCGTCGCTGTGCCCAGCGTCTCTAATCATGCAAGGAGGGAGACGCGCGCATCACGTTCCATTCTGGCCGACCCCGTCCCAGTGTTCACAGGCGTTCGAGGAACACATTTTGGAATTGAGAAAGTGTCCGTCAATTTAAACGCTGGAACGCGGGTGGCGTCTGCACGATGCGCAGAGCACGAGAATACGAACGCATGCGAAACGGAGGCAGATTGGTCGCGCGTCTCGCTGCGATTCGAGGTAAAAAATTAAGCGAACATAAGTGGCAGGTGGTAACATGAAAATCTTGGCATGCATGTCATCTACAACGCCATTTACATGCCACGCCCATGGTGCGCTTGCGTCCAGTTCGCTAGCTTGATATACACCAAAATTTTTGTTGCGCGACGTGACTGTATGTCGAACACAAATGACAGGTCCTAACATGTAAATAATGACATGCATATTATGTACAGCATGATTTGCCCCTTGCTGGCTGCTTCGCATCACATCGATTCCCACAGTGCGTGAGATCTGCCGGTTTTTTTTTTCTGTTTCTGGAGAAGACTACAGGCGGGCACCTATCCACACGGTACACTACTACACAGAATGTACCCCGGCAACTACAGTAGGAATTGCCAATACTGCCCGGACTCTGCCAGCACCCTGTGCCACATGGTATGGGGCTGTCGAAACAACCCGAGTATCCCACCCACGGATGAACAGAGCGGACAAGGAAATCCCGAAGACCAGTGGGAGGCGTTGTTGACGTCTGTAAACCCTGAGGACCAGCTGCGGCTGGTGGAAAGGGCTCGGGCGTCGGCGGCTAGCCATGGCTACCTGGAATGAGGAAGTCACCCACCTATGGGCGAAGAGAACACGCGCCTGGTCGCATAATAAATTTTATTTCTCTCTCTCTTTCTACCTTACTTTATTTTACTTTCTCTCTTTGTTTATCACTCTCTCGCTCAATTTCTTTCCCTCTCCTTCTGTAATTCTTTCCCTCTTCGTGTTCCTGTCTTGGTCTCTGTTTTTCTACCTTTTTTTTGTGGCTATTGTTCTCTCTCTGTCTTCCTGTCGATTTGTCTTCATTCCCTTTCTCTCTATATGCCTCCCTTTCTCATTGTCTCTTTCTTTCCTTTCTCATTCTCTGTACTCGTTCTCTCACCCATCAGGGTTATTATATTCCACGCCGGACAAATCGACGCACGTGTTCTGGCTGCGAAGCAGAATATGAAGAGGACGAAGAGAGCGCTGCAGGTTCATGACGATGATAGTTTTTTGCGACCAAAGGAGGTTCTCTTGAGCTTAAACAACGCTGCAGTTAAAACTGAATATTTCAGAATCAGCATCCAGTTTTCAGCCATTCTGGAAATCGCTTTCGATGTTTCTCGAATATTCACTGCTGACCCCCCTTCAGAAATGAACAATATATCCATTTACGGGAAAGGCTTCTTTTGAAAAGGGAAGCGCCCCCCTCCCGCTCCTCCGTTTTCACCTTTTCTTGCCCCGGCCCTTGCGGGACTCCATACAGTGACTGCGAACCGCCGGCATAGGTGAGATTGATACCCCAGAAATAATGAAATCGAGAACAACTGTGACTTGAAGTAGTCGGTAAGTATTCATTCTAAAAGACACGGCGTTTGTGGTGTCTCGACTTCTTTATTTTGTCCGTATTTTCACGGCCTGTCTTTTACAACGGACGAAAGCAACCACCGTGTTCCTAAACTACCGCTAGGATCGCCATTTTGTACGTAAAAGCACTTAATTTCATTGTTGCGTGCTCGTTTCGCAGAAATTCCGGTGTAGGCGTTGATGCCCGCGTCATGACTGTGGGCGAACAAAGAATGTTGTAGATGGGCGAAAACTTCCGATTCATGCAAATAAATTAGTAACAAAAATCTTCGGTTCGAGTCCGAACCAAACACAGGCCTTGTGAGTAGCAAGCAAATGCTCTGCCACAGGGTCACGCCATTGCTGGGAACTGCTTCCGAGAAAAACAAAACTCTATACGAATTATATGTAGTCGGAGAAGGCTCCCTAAGGCATAATAATAATATCTGGGGTTTAACGCCCAAAAACACGAATGATAGAGAGACACCTTGTAGACGGCTCCGGAAATTTCGACCATCTAGTGTTCTTTGATGTGCAGTGACTACGCACAGTACAGGGGCCTCTAGCATTTCGCCTCCATCGAAAGGCGACCGCCGAGGCTGGAATCCAACCTACAACCTTCGGGTCAGCAGGCGAGCACCATAGCCACTGCTACACAGCGGCAGACCTCATTAAGGCATGTAATGTTGCGTGGCAGAAGCGTAGAATTGCGCCGGAAGTCGAAACAAGGAAATCGCACAAGGTGTGGGTGGTCCAAAGCAGTGTTGTACGGAACGGCGTTCCAAGGAACAACGCACCAGGTAACTAGTTCCTTTTGTGAGGAACGACGGAACGCCAAGGTTCAATTCAGGATCGGTGGAACTGTAAAGCTAACTGGTTACGTTTACGAGGGAACGGCAGCGGGAACGGCGTTATTTCTGTAAACGTTCCATGGCATTGAACAGGTGCACACACGCAACACATCATGTAGAACAGGGAGTGGATGGTCGACTGCGTGAGGCGCAAAAATGTATCGCTCGCCTGTCAAGTGCCAGTGATGTGCCCTGGTTTTCACTTCAAGGCTCCCACCGGGTAAGTGCGCGACGCCAAGACTGACCGCGAGCGAGACAAATAGCTGTTTTAGATGCGAAGCATCTTATGCTCGGGGCTCTGTCCGTCCCTCTCCCGTCCCCCGTCCCGCGTCCGGCCACTTTCATGAAGTAGGGAAGCACCCATTATGCGAACCAGAACACTGCAGTAATATGAAGGCCGTCAACCACTACCACAGTCATCAGAGTCATGGCCGAGAGCACAGAGAGGCTGCTTAGCAATGGCTAGGCAGGTGGTGTCTGTCGCCCAGGTTGACCCCATTCCTTGATCTTGCTTGCATGTGTTTGGAGGGGGCTTAGTTCGTCCCTCCTTCCCGCATCGCGCGTCCCACACCACCACAGCGCATACACGTCACCTCCCCCTCTCTCTCCTACGCTCAGCCCCTTTCTCTCCTCTAGGAATCCTCTACTCTACGGAGCGGCCCCCGCGTCCCACATCCCCTAAGCGCATGCGCGTCCTCTCCCCCCTCTGTCCTCTAGGAATCCTCTACTCTACGGTGCGGCTCCCTGCGTCCCTACACCCCCACAGCGCATGGACGTCCCCTCTCTCTCCTCTCCTACGGCCCCCCCCCCCGTCCTCTCCTCCAGGAATCCTCTACGGATCGGCGCGCACGACAGGTGGTGTGACAGCTGCATACTCCGCTAGGGGGCGCCACGGTAGTTCCGCGGTATGAAAATGACGGAGCGCGCGCGCTTCATTCTCTCTCCTGTGCAGCGCCGCGATGAGCGCCCGGACCGCTGCCGTGAAATAAGAGCGGCGACGTTCCTCCCGCTCAAGCTAATTATCTCCCCGCTGTTTGGCATCCACACATGGTTCCCTTTAGCGGGAGATGGGGAATATTTTCTCTTCTTTTCTTCTTTTTAGATGCGAAGCATCTTATGCTCGGGGCTCTGTCCATCCCTCCCGCGTCCCCCCGTCACCCCCATCCCGCGTCCCGCGTCCGGCCACTGTCATGAAGTAGGGACGCACCCATTATGCGAACCAGAACCATGTGGTAATATGAAGGCCGTCAACCCTAACACAGTCATCAGAGGCCGAGAGCACAGAGAGCCTGCTTAGCAATGGCTAGGCAGGTGGTGTCTGTCGCCCAGGTTGACCCCATTCCTTGATTCATGGCCGAGAGCACAGAGAGGCTGCCTAGCAATGGCTAGGCAAGTGGTGTCTGTCGCTCAGGTTGACCCCATTCCTTGAACTTGCTTGCATGTGTTTGGAGGGGGGCTTAGTCCGTCCCTCCTTCCCGCGTCCCACACCACCACAGCGCATGTGCGTCCCCTCTCCCTCTCTCTCTCCTACGCTCACCCCCTTTCTCTCCTCTAGGAATCTTCTACTCTACTGAGCGGCCCCCCGCGTCCCACAGCGCGTCCCTTCCCCTATGCTCTCCTACGCTCACCCCCCTTCCTCTACTCTAGGAATCATCTACTCTACGGAGCGGCGCCCGCGTCCCACATCCCCACAGTGCATCCGCGTCCTCTCCCCCTCTCTCCTCTATGAATCCTCTACTCTACGGAGCGGCTCCGGCGTCCCACAGCCCGTGCGCGTCCTCTCCCCCTCTCTTCTCTAGGAATCCTCTACTCTACGGAGCTGCTCCCGCGTCCCACACCCCCACAGCGCATGCACGTCCCTTCCCCTTCTCCTACGATCCCCCCCGTCCTTTCCTCTAGGAATCATCTACGCAGCGGCGGGCACGACAGGTGGTGTGACAGCTGCATACTCCGCTGGGGGGCGCCACGGTAGTTCCGCGGTATGAAAATGACGGAGCGCGCGCCTCATTCTCTCTCCTGCGCAGCGCCGCGATGAGCGCCCGGACCGCTGCCGCGAAATGAGATTGGCGACGTTCCTCCCGCTCAAGCTTATTATCTCCCCCGCTGCTTCGCATCCACACATGGTTCCCTTTAGCGGGAGATGGGGAAGTTTTTTTTGTTTTTTTAACGGGAGAGTTATTATGCTGCAGGTTCGCCGTGTGTCGTAGAAGGTTATTATCATGAACCGGCACGCGCTCTCTTCGTCTTATTCTGCTTCACTTCCAGAACATGTGCGCCGATTTGTGCGGCGTGCGATGCAATAACTCTGATGCGCGTGTGAACGAGTAAACAGAGAGAGAGAGAGAGAGGCAGAAAGAAAAAGAGACAGAGAGAAAAAGTGAGAGAAAGGGATGGAAAGAAATCGAGGAATTCTTGGCGAAAAACGTTCTTGGTGAGGCGAGATTCGAGCTCGCGTACCCGCGATCCAAAGGCTAGCGTCCTAACCACTCGGCTATCCTGTCCCTTTCTCTTTCATGGTATTTATTGAACATGGGTATGATACTTGGAAGCAGCTCAATACAGACGGAGAATTCATACGCTCATTTTGTTCGTATCGAGATACAATGACGAACACATTCCACTAAAGAATTCGCATTCAACTCTAGACCGAACACATCAAATAACGGCCTGTTCCAATTCTACACTAGGACGCCGGTAAAGATAAACACTTCACCAATGCAATGCACAATTCTCGCTGACTTCTCATTTGTTCGTATCTCTTAGCTGAGTGACCATCCTAATGAAGTCTGCTGTTGAAGAAATTAATGGCTCTGTGTTTCTCTGCAACATGCGCGCACGCTAGCAGAGAATAGCCTTCTATAACATAGTATATATAGTACAACAAGGGGGGTGGGGGGGAGAAGGAATGTGAGGGGGAAGCCGAAGAAAAGGAGGAGGGGAGAATTAGTATATAGAGAGACAGAGATAGAGAGAGAGTTCGAAAGAAAGGGAAGAAGGAGAGAAAAAATAGACGAGAGAACTACAGTGAGAGAAACATAAAGAAGGAAATATAAAAAAAAGAGGAAGAGAAAATCGTGAGAAAGAAAGAGAGAAAAAGATAGAAATGCAGAGAAAGAAATAAACCGAACTATTTTCGCTGACTACGAGCAGGGGACTTTACTCATACTGAAATATTCAATCAGCACTCATTAAACGCTTAAGTGTTGTTCCTTCGATGCAGTTTCTCTGCGGGAAATTGAATTATAATGATGCATGTGTGGAGATTTCTATTTGAATATCAGAAGCGCAGTATCTTGCTTGCGCATTTGAAGAGCCACGTGGAGTGCCACATGTGTTAGACGTGTAATAGAGGAACACGAAAGTCGCAGGTAGGCATGTCTGCACTATAGCCGGTGGTTTCTAAAAAAATCTTCTGGGAACGTTTATTATTGCGACAGCAATTATATGTACGCTCTCGGCTGGTTTTCGCCGTCGGCGTCGCCATTGCCGCCGCCGTCATGCCCCGTATATGTGTATGTATCTATATATTTATGAAAGCCACAAAGAAAAATAATACAGAAAAATGCTTCCGACGGGCGGCAGCGAACGAGGGACCTCTCGCTCTGCAGCGCGCGGCGCTAACCGCTGAGCCACGAAAGCGCACGTCCTTCAACGTTCAAACGGCGAGCTATTTAACAGCGAGTTTTCAGCGTGTTTTCAGCATTACCAGCGAGATGGCGCAAAGGCCGCGCTCGGCGAAACTTAGCTCGGTGCCCGCCCCGCTCGTCGCGACGCCCGCGCATTGCACTCATCTCCCTCACGCTGTCTCGCGCCTTTGCTCTATGGGGGGTTGACGCCCTTGCGTGCGCTTATCTCTCGGGGAGAGGGGGGGGAGAGAATTGGGCGTTCGCCGCAACGATTGCGTTGTAGTCACCGAGCACACGAAGGTCACTTTGCTCGATGCAGTCCCCCCCGTTTGCGAAAAGGACACGCTTTCCAAACACAGCGAAGTAACAACTGTGACACTTGTTAGTTCGCCCTCGTCTGAACTTGTGAATACGTTTCGTGCGTCGTTTTTGTTTGAGCAGTGCGTTAAGTGTCGAGCTGTGAACGTTGTTCGTTCTCTCTCGTCCTGTGCGTGTTATTTTCGTGGGTCATGTGTGCGTGAGCAGCGCGCTGCACATTTCGACCTGCTTGCCATTCGTCGCTTGACATTCCAATTTGTTGCTATCGCATTCATTGCTTCGCCTTGTGGCGAAACTGTGACTTTTTTACATCCCTTTTATCTACACATAACCTGCTGTCGGCGATGTCAAATTCGTATAAGATATGTAGCTAGATGTGAGCTTTAAGTTGTTCACTTTGCTTCGCCTCAAGATTATCCGACACTATATTTTGATAAAAAAAAGTAAATTGCAACGTTAACGTAACGACACGTTCTAGTTTTCGAAATGTAACTGTAATGAGTTCCATTCGCATTTCAGGAACTTGTAACGGAAACTCGTTCCAAGATTGGGACGGAACGACGAACGAGCTTTCGTTACTGCTTGACAGGAACGAGTACAACAGTGTCCAAAGGCCCACGCATTACAAATCGCATAGACATAGTTAACACTCATTCCCAAAAGGCGTCAACGAAGTAAGCAGCTACGTAGGTGCATCTTTTGCTTTATGATCGTGTAGTGGGCACTTCGCTGATTGGGAAAATGAAGAATTGTGGCCTGTAAGAAGACGACGTTCGACTGCGGTGACAAGTCTCGCTCTGGGGGTTGTGGCCAAAGTTTGAGTAGTGGCAGCTGAATTTGCTCTTTTTCAAGTGTTTCTTTAGAATTATTGTTGATTTGTGAGTGCGTTTTGCGCTCGTAAGACCAGACAGATGCCGTTTTCATCACCTGGACCAGGGGCCTTCCTCTGGTCCGCTTCTCTTCCGCCGCAGGATATACTAGTGGATCAGTTCTCGCGCAACGGCATCTCCTCGGTTCCTGTGGCCTTGGTCCCAAGCAATGACGGCACAATACGGATGAAGAATCCGAAAGTCATACAAGCAGAGCTTAGAGCCGCCACAGCTCACTACCAAACTATCACAGAGGTCCGCCAGTACGGCAGGGGAGGTATTGTGTGCTTCTCGTCAGA
Organism: Rhipicephalus appendiculatus; assembly: GCA_030522465.1. Classification (NCBI taxonomy): domain Eukaryota; kingdom Metazoa; phylum Arthropoda; class Arachnida; order Ixodida; family Ixodidae; genus Rhipicephalus; species Rhipicephalus appendiculatus. The sequence goes on along the minus strand of JALIZH010016345.1, from coordinate 54,467 downwards.
CCAGCTCTGTGTACAAGACCTTCTAAAGTGCTCGGTGTTCGCTACCAATCCGGTAAGCGCATTTATTCCACCTCACCTCGCATGTGTGAAGGGCCTTGTGCGTGGAGTTGACGTTAACATGACTCCATCGGAGGTACTAGAGATGTTTGCCGAGGCTGGCGCAATTTCAGTTTATAGGTGTGGGCGTGTTGTAGACAAGAATAAGATCCCTACTGAGTCGGTGATCGTAACATTTGCCGGGTCGATTCGTCCATCTGAAATTAAGGCGTGGCCTCTTATTTACAGAGTGGAACCGCTATCACCACGACCTCTGCAGTGTGTTAAGTGCTGGCGCTATGGCCACACTACGAAAGGATGTAAGTCAGCTCTCAGATGCCGAATTTGTGGTGAGGCTCACAACTCGAGTGACTGCCAAAGCACAGATGAGAAATGCTGCCTCTGTAATGAAGCACACAGTGCAGATAATCCAAATTGCCCAGCAAAGGCACGAGAAATTCAAATTCTTGACATTGTGGATCGTAGACGTTGCTCCCGAAGAGAGGCCATAGCTGAAATCCAGACCAGAACTAAGGGGTACGCTGGGGTAGCAGCCCGTCCGAACACAGCAATGGAAGCGTCTTTGTCCCTGTCCATCGCTGAAGTGGTCGAAAAGGCGATGGAAAAGGCTATGGAGCGCCTTGCGGCAAGTATTTGTGAGTCCCTGTCACAAATTTTAACCAACCAGATGACACATATATTTGGAACGCAGGAAGATATTGGTATCGCTTCGAAAAGTGCTGAGCTTCCGCGGCCATTACGTGCAACAGAACCCGAAAGCATGCCATCAAATTCTCATCCTGCAGGACCCTCTCGAGTAGATGACCAGAGCCAAAGGGTCGACATAAATGAAGAAGCACAGGATTCAGATGAAATGGACTTGGACCCTAGGTCGTTAAAGCGTTCTAGATCCCCGTTGTCAAAGAAAACAAACTCACCGAAACATTCAAAGAACAAAAAATACCTGAAAGACAAGGACAGCCTCTCAAAGACAGATTTCTTAAAAGAGAGCATTTTAGATAAGGCAGTCTCAGAATCACTTCTTTCAAAACCATAGGGTCGATAAAAATTATTCATTGGAACTGCCGATCAATTCACTCCGCAATAACAGACTTAGTGTATTTGTCTTCTAAATTCGCCCCAGATATAATTGCATTGCAAGAGACATTTCTTTCCGTGCATAATTCGTTTCATTTAAACAGCTACCGATCATTTCGACTAGACCGTCCATCTAGAGGTGGGGGGTTTAGCATTCTTTATTACAACCGAATTAGTCTAAAGGCTAAAATTTCGTACAGGTGTATGTCCCCGGAATGTGAAATTCTTGCAGTAGACATCACATTACCAGGCTGCCTACCTTTCTCAGTAGTTAACTTATACTTTCCTGAGGGTGTACAAGACACACGACGTTTGGATATGGCTGTCAGATCATGGTGTAAGGAGAAAATTTTAGTTGGGGATTTTAACTCGCATCATACGAGTTGGGGTTATAAAACTGATCAGTGTGGCAAACGCTTGTGGGAGTGGTCAATAGACAATAATTTATCGTGCCTTAATGCTAGAACTCCCACATTTATTCGCAATCAGTCCCGATCGATATCAGATTTAAGTTTTGTAAGCTCGGCCATGTCTAGTTCTTCCTGGACAGCGCTAGATTGTGGCACAAACAGTGATCACTTTCCTATATGTTTTGAGATTACTTGCCCGACAACTCCACCTTGTTCTCACGTCCGAGTGTATGTAAATTATAATAAATTTAAAAATGACCTAAAATCAGCTTTGGCTTCTCGCCCTGAAGAGAGTAACCAATCCAAAGCTATGAGGTTAAGCGCAGTTATTAAAAGATCCTACAAGAGAGCTCAATTTACGGTGGAATCGGCCAAGAGAGCGCCTTATAGTCCTTGGTGGAATGACGCTTGTACACGAGACCACCGACGACGACAGGCAGCTTGGAAGAAGCTCATACACAACCAGTCCCCCCATAAATTGGTCAGATTATAAATTCATTGCTGCTTGTTTTAAACGCACTGTCGCGCAAGCCAAAGAAGAGTATGACAGCAGACATTATGACTTCCTCTCGAAACCCGAAAATAAGAAAGCACTGTTTCGATATATGAGAACTCGAAAAATCTTACCGCCACCACTAAATTTGAATTATGAAATTCTCTCACGAGAGGAAATGACTAAATCTCTAGAGCTAATTGCAAAAGGTCTGGAGAGTAGATTTGCGTCGAATATACCAAACATATGGCAGAAAGGTACCACATTGAATGATTTCGAAGAAGTTACAATGTCGGAAGTGTCCCACGTAATTACACAGTTACCCCCCTCTGCTCCCGGCCCTGATGGCATTACTGTGCCTGTGATTAAAATTATATTCAAGCTATCTCCTGGTGACATCCTTAACGTTATAAAATATTCTTTAAACTATGCCTGGATTCCTTATGACTGGAAAATTGCTAAGATAGTTCCGATACCAAAGAAACAAGGATCAGGTTATAACATAGATAATATCAGACCTATATCTTAGACTTCGAACATGGTGAAACTCATAGAGAGGGTTCTGCATGGCAGAGTATCCAGCTGGATCGAAGACAATTCAATACTGAAACCAAATCAAATAGGATTTCGTACTGACTGCTCCATATGGTGTGCACATGCAGACCTAGAGAGCCGCATACAGCTGGCTAAAAAGAGAAGGCAATACGCTGCGATTGTGACACTCGACATTGCTAAGGCTTATGACAGCGTTGAACATTTCATTTTACTAAACAGGCTACAGAGTTTAAGTTTCCCTCAATATATGACTGCCTGGATAGCAGAATTTCTAAAATCAAGAGAATTTTATTGTGTCAAAGATGGCTGCTCCTCATCAAAATTTAAACAATATCGTGGAGTTCCCCAAGGAGCAGTTCTGTCGCCAATACTATTTAACATATTAATGAGCTCCATACCAACTTGTCAGGATGTCTACGCCTATATTTATGCAGATGATATTGCGTTCTTTGCGGCAGACAGTGACATTTACGGACTACAACAAAAATTGCAAATATATATGAATATGCTGGAATTATGGCTACAGTCGATTTCGATGTCACTGAACGTAAGCAAGAGCGCACTTTTGGCGTTTCCACTAGCAGGTTCAATTTCAGTCTCGATTGCATACAAACAGGAGCCCATTCCGCAAGTAGACTCTCTCAAATATTTGGGTATCATCTATAATGAAAAACTTAACTGGAGCCCACACATAGAATACATTGCAGCTAAGGCACAACGCGCTTTAGGATTATTGCGCAGAATAAGTAATCGAAAATATGGTGTACGTAGGGACACCATGATAATGTTATATAAGATGTACATGCGCCCAATATTAGAATTCGGATGTATCCTATTTTCGGGTGGTGCTACTTATAAAACTAAGCCACTGGTTCTGTTGGAGCGAGAAGCACTCCGCTTGTGTCTAGGGCTCCCTAGGTTTGCAGCTAATAATGTGATTTACCAGGAAGCCCGCCTGCCAACATTGCTGTGTCGTTTCCGCATATTAACGGTACAAACATTTCTAAAATTTTACAGCTTACCGGCACAAAGATCTGTATATGTCTTTATCAGTGACCCAGATTCCTTCTTTCTCGCTCATTGGCCAAGATTCCACACACCACAGATAATTTTTGTACAAAAGAAACTGGAAGCTATAAATGTGAACATAAGAGAGGTAATTGCAAATAATAGCTCAAATCGGACTTTTATGATAGAATATGAAGAGATTTTCCCTCCGAAATCTAAATTTCAGTCCCACAAATCTTTAAAGGCTAGGTTTGATGATTACATTGTACGTACTCAAACACAAAACATAATAGCCACAAATGCGTCCGTGAAAGATGAAAGGGCAGGAGTAGGAATTGTCTCAGATTCGCTCGGCTGGTCATTCGCCCTGAGGCTGCCAGATTTGACTCCTGTTTTCGAAGCTGAGCTGTTAGCTATCATCATGGCGCTGCGAAAACTCCCGACGGATGCGAATAGTGCAGTCATAATGACTGATTCCCTTTCGGTGTGCACAGCTCTAACAGCTTCACACAACTCACAAGCCGTAAAGACGTTGCGCACCTTAGTTCCACCTCAGCTGAAGCGTCTAAAATTATTGTGGGTACCAGGTCACTGTGGGTTAAAATTAAATGAAATGGCCGATTCCTTAGCGCGGGCATCACTAGACGGCCCAATAATCAAGGTGCTTCCAGAAGTAGGACATTTAACAGCAATCAGATATAGAAAACTAGCCATTTGCACTGATAGGATGGAAGCAATAACAACGTGGACAGAATACCAGCATCTAAAATTTCCCTGGAAGTCTCAGTGGACTCATTCTCGGCAGGCAGAAGTTACGATCACCAGATTTCGATGCCGTGTGCCCCCCTTTGACCTTTTATTTACATAGGGCTGGTCTGGCGATATCGCCCCTCTGCCAATTTTGCGGGGAAATAGAAAATATTGAACATTATTTTTTGACATGTCGCAGATATGCTTGTATTAGAAGAAAACTTCTGGTTACAGCGCTATCAAAGATAGGCCTAAATTTAACTGCAGAAATTATATTAAGTTTTGGTGCCTCAGGTTTGGGACATTGCCAAAGGGATGTTTTTGATGCGGTTTGCAATTACATTCAAGCTTCTAAACGTACTCCATTATAATCTTGACCACTACAAATATTCGATAAGTGGAATACATAAAAAAAAATGCGTTAGAATCCAACAAATATATTCGAGCTTGTTCTGATCAGGTTAATTCGGCTGTCTGGTCTACTAGCACAATCGCACAGTTAAAACAGCATTTATTTCATATATTACACAGTATTCTCTTTTATTTATTAATTTGTTCTTTAGCAGTCAACATAGTTCAAATTATACACAAAATCTAAAACTACCAAATCCTGGCCAATCCCCCAGAGTGGGTATGTGCCATTCTGTGAAGGTTAAAACAAACAAATCACCATCAACTCTATCTCAGAAATACCTCGCAGCACTGTGGAAGCTGCAGGGCTTGTTAGCCAATAGGAAAGGCGAAAGCCCCTGAATACGTGTTCATCCGCGTGGCGTCGTCTGCTCGTCGACTGTTTGGCGTCGACTCGCGTACCTTGACGATAGCTGCTTCCCGCAGTTAGTATAACAAGCAAACACCTCTTCGGGAACGCCACCTTGCCACCTCGCCGTTTCTTTGATCATTCCGAAACCAACTTGTACACGGCGCGTTCGCTGGCGTTTGTAAAGAACGCGTTTTTTTAGGGGCGAAGCTTCTTAGGGTGTGGGTCTGTCCCTCCTCTGTAGTATGTAGTAGTCGTAGTAGTAGTAGCAGTAGTAGTAGTAGTAGTAGTAGTAGTAGTAGTAGTAGTAGTAGTAGTAGATAACCACGTATAGTGGAATGTACCCACTCCACGTGATAAAGAGGACGATGACGCGTGATGACCATGCAGAATAAGCGCGTTCCATTATAGTGGAATGTACCCACTACACGTGATAACGATGACGATGACGCTGATGAAGTATAAGCGCGTTCCAGACCACACATTCTCTTTCTGCCATGGATGAAAACGATCGTGAACGCGCTCTCGCCCTCGAAAGGCAAAACGGCAACGCCGACAACAAACGTTTCCCTGAGCTTAACGTCATATGTGAGGAAAACAAAATCAGGAGAACCCCCCTCATTGTGGTCAGTAGAGCTCAACAAAATCATCATCCACCCCATATGTAAATAATCAAACCATTCTGTATATACTTTATCAACATGTAAATAATGAAACATTGTGTATATACTGCATGTATAATCACACCACACCCCCGCGTTTGTGTGTCAGGTCTTTGTATGATGATCGAGTGGGCAAAATTTACAGGGATTGATGTTTTACCAGATTACCTTCGGAGCTTCGCCCACTCATCATCATTCACTTCGTGGATATGGCGTGATTTTTTTTAACAGCGTTCATAATGACGCTTTGACCAGGCTTTTTTTTTTTTTTTGACAACACCAAACGCATTTAGCGCTACTAACATATCTTGTTTCGGAAAATACTGGATGTTTGACCTAAAACGCTCCGTAGATTCAGTTGACCCACTTTCAACGGCCATCACGCACAATTCTGGAGTGGAATAGCAAATTATTGGTGCCGAAACCAATATAGATATTCAGGGTGGTTCGCATCATCAGCGCATCACCGGCGCTAATGTTGTGGTGCCATCTCTTCAGTTGCCATCAAACCAGTTATACCGCTCGGCACCGCCTAGGTAGTCCTAGCAGCATCAAAACAAACAAGCGACCTAAATAACAGCGAAAAAAGATACCTGGGGCTTGGCCCTCAGCGTTAGATTAAACTAGGCGATGACAGATTATACCACTTATTTCTTGCTCGCCGGGCAGCGAGCCAGTAAGAAGCACGAATTCGGATGGGATGCGGATGGTATGGGCTCTATGGGGGGCTGAGATGCTGCTGTTCGTCATCGCGGTTAGCGTGGCTATTACGATTATCCGCCTGTAATATTTTATGAACTGCGCAGTGCATTCGTGAAGGGCCTATCGTAACACGTATCGCTATAACGCGTCAGGCAAGAAGCACAGTGAAAACCCTTGCTCCTTGTTGATAATGAAACAATTACGCCCGGAACTATAATATGTGCTGCGCAATGATACAGCCTGTGTACTCCTCGTAGCTTTAATAATATCTGCGGTTTAACGTCCCAAAACCACGATATGATTATGAGAGACGCCGTAGCGGAGGGCTCCGGAAATTTTGACCACGTGGGGGTTGTTTAACGTGCACCTAAATCTAAGTACACGGGCCTCAAACATTTTCGCCTCCGTCGAAAATGCAGACGCCGCGGCCGGGATTCGATCCCGCGACCTTCGGGTCAGCAGTCGAGCGCCATAACCACTAGACCACCGTGGCGGGGCACCTCGTTGCTTTGGCAGTGCTACAAGGTAGTCGTGAGATGGAGTATAGTGGCTTTCCTCCGTGCCTAGGGGGCACTTCTCAACTGTACATGGATTGGAAAAAAACTAGAAGGGAGCGTCACGTGAATATTTCGAAGCGAGGCCATAAAAACGAAACAGGAGCATGCTGGGAAATGAGCACAGCGTATGGAGAACGAGCAGGGGAGAAGCGTCCGAGGAGGTTGGCTTATCGGTGCTAGTTGCGTGCACTCGTCAAGTTTAGTTTTAGGGGCGAAGCTCCTTATAGCGAGATCTGGTCGGTTGTCGATCCATCCTCTGTACCCCGTAGTGTTCCCTTATCGTACAATAGAGGGCGCTGTCCCATAGAGATGCATGCATACTGCAGTTGGGTGATGATATTCTAGATGGCGCTGTACGCATTCTGTGTCGTCATCTCCATTTCTCGTCTCGTTTCCGAGAGGGCGCTGTCCCATAGACATGCGTACAATATGGCGGTTGGGTGAAGGTACGCTAGATGGCGTTGGCGGTGCAGCTGCTCTCCGACTGGCTGCTGCGCGGGCTGCGCGGGGTTGCGCCGGGCGGCGAGCGCCCGCTATCTCTCATTCCCCGGATCGTCGCCTTGCGAGTGCGCTTGCCGGATCGTGCTGCTTGGCGGACCATGGACGACGAGGAGCGCCGGGTGCGGAAGGCCGCGCCGCTGCGGCTCGTGCTCGTCGGCAGAATCCCGAGGTGCGAGCTCGAGAGGCCGCCGCGACGCGAGCGCGGCGCCAGGCGGATCTCGAGGCGGTGCGCGCCCGCGAAGCCGCCGCCAAGCGAGCGCGGCGTCAGGCGGATCCCGAGACGGTGCGCGCCAAAGAGGCCGCCCAGCAGTAATCGCTTTGATTACTGCTGGGCGAAACGAGTGAAGATTTCACGGTGTAACCATGATTGCTTCACGAGCTTCGCCCCAAACTCTTCATCATTCACCCCGTAGATATGCTGTGATTTTTTAGGGGCGAAGCTCCTTATGCCGTGGGTCGTGCGTCCCCATGTAGTTTGTAGTACGTAGTAGCCACCTGCGTAACCAGCAGTATCTCCCTGTGTGATGACGATGACGCTGCCATCACGGCACACCACATGGAATGTACCCACTATGCGTCATAACGATGACGCTGATGACGATGACGATCGCGATGCCATACAACACATGGCATCGCGATATGGTCTCACATGCATATCGTTTGACCACATGCAACCAACCACCATCACGTCTTTGATGATGTACTGGGCGAATTTCACGGAAGATTCGCGGTTTACCGATGAACCTCCGGAGCTTCGCCCACTCATCATCATTCACTCCGTGGATATGCTGTGATTTTTTATTCACGACCTACCAAAAAAAAAAAGGAAAGGGAACAGGAGCATCATGGGAAATGAGCCCGAAGGCGAGGGGCAAGTGGCTTCAGAGGAAGTTGGCTTGTGGACGCTAGGCATGCTCCCTCCTATATTTAGATGCGAAGCATCTTATGCTCGGGGCTTTGTCCGTCCCTCCCGCGTCCCGCGTCCGGCCACTTTCATGAAGTAGGGAAGCACCCATTATGCGAACCAGAACACTAGTAATATGAAGGCCGTCAACCACTACTACAGTCATGAGAGTCATGGCCGAGAGCACAGAGAGGCTGCTTAGCAATGGCTAGGCAGGTGGTGTCTGTCGCCCAGGTTGACCCCATTCCTTGATCTTGCATGTGTTTGGAGGGGTCTTAGTCCGTCCCGCGTCCCACACCACCACAGCGCATGCGCGTCCCCTCCCCCTCTCTCTCCTACGCTCACCCCCTTTCTCTCCTCTAGGAATCCTCTACGGAGCGGCCCCGCGTCCCACATCCCCACAGCGCATGCGCATCCTCTCCCCCCTCTCTCCTCTAGGAATCCTCTACTCTACGGAGCGGCATGCACGTCCCCTGCCCCTCTCTCTCCTCTCCTACGGTCCCCCCCCATCCTCTCCTCTAGGAATCCTCTACGAAGCGGCGCGCACGGCAAGTGGTGTGACAGCTACATACTCCGCTGGGGGGCGCCACGGCGGCTCCGCGGCATAAAAATGACAGAGCGCGCGCGCCTCAGTCTCTCTCCTGTGCAGCGCCGTCTACTACAATTATATGAGTGTCCTTCACCTGCTTTAGTGGGTGCTAGTGCTAGTTGCCAATGAGGAGCTGCTCAATGCTGGTGATTCAGCCTATAAACCAAGGCACTATCTGTAGAAGAAAGCAACGCCAGGCCTGCACACAACGTGCAGCACACACACAGCGAAAGCCGAAGGAGCGGCGTTTCTAGAGCCTGTTGTAAACTCTCTTGGGGCGACTGCTACAAATGCAAAGAACCCACTACGCCATCAATCATGATAAGTTTGCGAAGTAGCGATGCACCCAATATGTCATTATTCAGCATTCTGCCACAAGCGAGGTACCCGCAACAGTTCTGAAAGGCAATAAGTGCACCTTGATGCTGCTGCTCATGACTATGAGGAATCATGGCTGGAAGCCTTTAACTATCCATTCGTTGCGCAATTCACATTGTGTGACGCCTTGTTGGAATTTTACTCTTCTACAACACTATACAATATCTGCGCGCGTGATTACTTGCCTGTATAGAGTCTTTTGCGAGGGAGTTTCAAGCACTGGCGTAGCTCTGTGATAGAATACTCGAGTGTTACGCAAATAGCCCGGGTTAAAATCACACTCGATCCTTGATATTTGTTTCTCATTTCGCGCGATAGCAGTTACGTACGGGGCTGGTCAAAAGTTCCCAGGCCACTATCCCATGTATTCCTATGGCAGCGTGGCCTGGAAACTTTTGACCCCCCCCCTGTACACCGGCGGATGCGGTGGCGGACAACTACGCCATCAAAATATCATAGCAGCCTTCGCTGTAAAGCTGATAAAGCTCGCCACGGCAGTTTCCTGAGACAATCAGCGGCTTTACAGACCGATGCGTGCTCATAATCTACAGTTCAAATGCACAATCCAGTGCGTAAGTGGAGAGAAACGGTGCGATGTGTAGACCCATTGCTGGGGAGAGTGCACCCAAGGAAACGAGTTGCTTCGCCATTCTGTGTATTTGTAGATGTATGGCGGGAGTACTAAGTTGGAGCAATTTTTCTTGCTCCCCACACGAGAAGTTGAATTGGACCACTTGATCCGGAGCAAGTTCGCGTTTTCCACTGGCTGATTCGGAGCAACCCGCCCTGCGACAATGTGCTCCTCCTTGATCCGCCTTGTAGAGCCAGATTTCGCCGGAAGCGGGACGACGTGGTGCCGTCATTTCCAGTGTAGCGGTTTTGATAATTTTTCAGATATTTTCGGGTTATTCGCTGCGAGTGGTTAGATTCCCCATGTGCCGTTCGTGAAAACGCGATGAAGAGCAACCTACAAAATCTTCATCGCGCTGCCGCACGTCGGTGAAAAGAGTGGCGGAAGAATGCGGAGCGCAAGCGTGCGGTAAGTATACATCGCAAGCTTGCCAACCCGCATAACCGGATGCGTGAGACAACTTCCGCAATGCTCACTGCCGGAGCGAGTTTATTTTGCGCTGGTAGATATGACCCGGCTCGTTCCGCGCCGGATTTTGTTGGTGCATCGTGGATTCGGCACACTGCTCGCGATCTACGAGCGGATTTCACCATTAAACGGGTTGCCAGCTTCAGTGGCCCTGCCACAGCTAAGCCTAGGTACGGATAGGTGTAGCCCGAGTTGCTAGTCTTAACCTGTTTTAATGTAGCCTGTCGGACCATCAAGGAAGTGCACATTCAACCTACTGATTACCCGTTGCAGTGCCGCGCGTGAATATGATTTGGAACACAACGTTCTTATGTGGTCGTCTATGAATATACCAGAAAAACTGACTGCGAAACATCTTCTGATGTCTTTGATATCTTCAATCAGCACGCAACTCAACGCTCAATCGAATGAGAGTGGCTTGTCGATATACTCTGAAGCATGAGACGCATTATGGAGGTTACAACTACGTATCAATTAGCAGGTCGCTATATCGTGACTCTGTAGCAAAATGAATACGATGTTGCTGTTAAAATAGCGGATGCACAATATCAGCCAGTGCCTGCCGTCACCTTGTAACACTGCCCTTACATTTAGCAGCACATGCTAAATCTAGCTGACATTACCAATGGCAAGTTAATATTTGGGCAGCATTTTGCGAACAATGCAAAAAAATATCCAGTCCAGTTAGTACACGAATAAACATGGGATGCCAAGATGCCAGCGGTCGCCGTTCATCGTTCCTTAGAAAATAGATGTGAGGTGCGCATGACATCCACCCGCACAAAAAGGTATTACGCATTGAGGGTAATGTGAAGGATCGAAAACAGTGCGGCATCCGAATTTCTCCCATTTCTCCCGGTAGAGCATTCCCACCGCTTTATTTGCTTCAGAAACGAGTCTACGTTTTTTTCTAAGTAAAGATGTGTGTTTTCTTTTCTCCATACGGACCGACTGAAGTAGAGGTGCTTGAGTCGCTTGTAAGATGTAGAGGCGGAATGCGCATGAATGAACGATTATTCTAACCACTTGACTATCGCCTGAACTTGCTGGTTTCTGTGAATAAAGTTCATTCATCCGCCTCCTCGCCTGGTCCTATTTGGGACCTGGAATTTCTTAACGTGCCACACAGCCCTATACTAAGATATATTTACGGAAAATTTCGTGCTATATTCAGAGTTCCGCGAAATCCTTTTTTTTTTTTTTTGCAGAATACAGTTTACCGTTCATGAATACGAAAGGGACGATGCCACACATACAGTCGAAATAAGCCCGGGAACGGAGAACCTCACTAGAATAGAATTTATTATACTTTCTTATGCTGTCATTGCGCGTTGGCGACAAGGCAGCGTAACCACGGCAACTCGCTTCAGCGCATCGAATGAAGTCATTATAATACCTGTCAGTCACTTCGTAGTAAATAACATCATCGTTGTAAGTATATGCTCAGCTACAGTGTCTAATTTTTTAGAGCACTATTTCTAGCAAATTGAAACGCATTGTTGATTTAGAAAACAAAATCAATGTTCTTAAAGAGTCCGTGAGCCGGTTGATAGGAACTTTACTGATTTGCTGTGCGCGGCCGATTGCGCCTGTGTATCGTGATGGTCGAGAGACGAAGGCGGTGACGAGCAGGGCTTGCGCGGAACGGTCGGCTATGTCGCTAGGCTAAGCTGCCATTGGCAGGACCCACGTTCCCGGCAGAGGCAGCTGGGCGGCTACCCAACACTCGTGTCCTTGTTCCGGCCTGTTCCTGGATCAGCTGTTCACTAGGCGAACTCGTTCCGTGCAACCGAGCCGTGGCCCGAGTCCATTCTGGGCTGGGCAACGTCTCATAGTATTCCAGTTTCGGGCCTCCATCTCGATTACTACCTCAACCCTTCGCGACCGCGTCCTCGTGCTGCCTGACGTGCCGTTAGTGTGTGAATGTGTAATCACTACACCGATAGACGTTACGAACTATACAGTAGATTGAAATTTCAGTTGTGTTTGTCGATTTGTAACGTGTTCATCAGTTTCGTTCAGTGTCCTCATTAAAGCGTCTGCATTTCTATTTAGCTATTCTTGTGAGTTAGAGGCTTGAGGATACATCATGATCACAAGTTCGCCAAGCCTTACATTATATTAAACCACACAAGAAGAAACAATGGAGATCAAGAAGCGAGAGCTTAGGAATGCCAGGAGCGGAGCTCAAGCTCTGGGCTAACGCGAAAATCGAGAGGGAACGAGAGCAGTGTGCCCAAAATCGCGACGTCGCGAAATCGCAGACTGAACGAGACCGCACGATGTTGGAGGCCGAAGAGCGAATAGCTAAAATTAAGATCAAGCTCCACGAACGACTGCCGCTGTGCTAGGCGTGCCGACTGGCGCAAACGCGGGACAGTCGCTTACCAGGGCGGCTCTTGATGCATTCAGCACTCATAAGTTCAATCCGCCGTTCAACGAAACACGGGATGATTTAAACGCCTACTAGCAAGGCTTGGAATTAGTGGCGACCAGCCAAGTATGGCCCGGTCCAAAATCAGTGCTCTCGTTCAGTCTTTGTCTGACAGGAGAGACAGTGACTGTCACAGGGCTACTCGACTCGAAACCTAGCCACGGACTGCGATGAACAGAAGGCTACCCTGCTTCAGCACTTCCTGCACACCACTGAGGTATACCAAGAAAGCTTTCTGACCGCGAGTCCCCTGATACAACGAGACCAGCCTGCAATGCGCAGGAACACTGTCAGGATACTTGGACTGTTGACCGGAAATGCGCCAGACAGAGAACTTCCGACTTTCTCCGAGACACCATGATTGCGGAACTCTTCCTGACAAGCTGCACTGCTTCACTGCCAGTATTCCTCAAAGAAGGCAACTGCAAGACCCTTGACTCGTTGACGAAGAATGCCGACATATAGACGCTTTACAGCTGTTCAATTGCTAGGCGACGGGCCACGTCGCCAACCTAAGCTTTCCGGGCGGGGCCCGACTCTCCGGTCGAACCAGCTATGCGGTTACCCAAGGCTCGTGTTCCTTGCTCAGCTGTTCCCCTGTTGTCGGCGTATTCCAAGGAGGCCGAGCCGTGCCCTCGGCTTATCCTCTTCTGGGCAAAGGCGCAGAGCCAACGTCCCAGACTGTTCAAGCGCCGGGCCTTTGTCCCGACCCATACCCGGACCTACCCCGACAGCTTGGTCGGGCGGCCGATGGGCCATGAGTGTGCCATCACAGCGCTGATAGACGCTACGAACTAAACAGACTGACAGGCGTTCAATTGTAGGTGTGTGTCACGTGTCCGTCTGTGCCGTCCCGTCGTCGTATTAAAGCCTCTGTGTTTCCGTTGAGCCATTGTTGTGCGTGTAAGGCCTCAGCCCACATCATGGTCATGCACGGTCAGTTAACCATTTACTGGGTTCGAGTGACAAATCGAAGTGCAGGTTCTATTGTGCCTATACATATATGAAAAAATGCACTGTACAGGAACATTTCGGTACATGATAAGCCCTAGAAGTCGTCGGCGTACACCCCGCCCACCACCGGCGACCGCAATTTTGCCGTGCCGTGTGTGTGGACATGTGCTATGTGGAGTGGAGCTGTCTTGTGTCAGTTTCAGCGCCTGCAAATCGTTCAGTTTCAATGTCAGGCTGAAAAAAACTAAAATAGAGCGACTGCATCCACAGCTCAGCAGGAAACCAAATCGTTCACGATAATGCAGACGCTCGCGGAGCGAGCAGCCTGTTACGTCACGGCTCTCAAGTGCGCCAGTGACACCCGACTTTCTGGCCTGTCCCGTCTTCATAAGAATATTCAATTAAAAAAGAGGTGCAAGACTAGATCCGCAATATTTCGCCAGCTGATAAGTGATCGCACACGGATTAACCCACATAAAGATGCTGCGTTTTTTTAAAGAGCCAAGTCCTATTCTATGCGAAACTGTGAAAAACGCATTTTTTGCTCCTGAAAATACGGTGGCGCCTCCTTCAAGTTTTTCGCCAGAGGGCTCACGTCGCCGAAATACCTTTAATCTATATTGTGGCACTATTGTCGGTACTCAGGAGTAAAATTTGAATTTGGCTCTTATAGATTACGACGCTTCATTTAGGATTCAATCAGCTCGCAAAAACAGTGTAAATTGGAGCGAGTGGATGATGTAGTAATATTTTCCAATGAAATACCACTATTCTTGTGCTTCCGGTCACACTCTTTGTTGCATGGCCGTAATGGCGAAGACTACACTTGAAGAGCGAGTGGTCCATTCTAGCGAAAGGCGTACCATTCTGAACTGTCGGCAGTGTTTTCTTTTCCTTAGCATTTATTCAAGGCCTTCAAAAATCCTTCAGCTCTTCTTCTTAGCTCCTTTTATGCACCGCCGTTTCTGACCACTTCGTCTTCTTCGAAGAATATATCGATGCCCCATATCTTCATTTCATTTGTTATTGATACCAAATATACCAGTCTTGGAGCGGAATAAGGACATGATATTCTAGCAGAAAACTCGAAAAGAAACGCTAAGAGGCAAAAAGAAGTGGTAAAAGTCGGCACCTTACTCTTTATATTCGAGTGCTGCTCCACAGCATCGCCTCCATCAATAAGTTTTAACTCGCGCAAGAAGAACTGTCGAGGGAGAACGCCATAGCAAACAACTAGGACAGAAGTAACGAGCGTTTCACTGAATACCGCAATACAGTAGCTTCAATTCCTCCACCTTAGCTGCCTACGAAGCAGTACGACAACAGCGTGACATTGCAGTTATGGTGGCCTCTCCAATTTAGGACGGGGGTTTCTCTGAATGCCACAAGAAAAAGCTTCTCAAGTATTTAAACAGATTGACTTCAACTAAGCTTCTTATATTTACTTTTCTTACTCGTAAATTAATTACTTCATTGAACATTCGGTTACATTTCAATAGAAAATGCGAACCCTTACTCTTCGGTAAGTGTGGGTCATTTGGATTTATGGCGCCATTTGTCGAGATAAATGGGAAGGATTTCTACCTGACTTTCGAGAATTAATTGTAAAATCTGGGCCGCGTGTTGAGCTATATGCGTGGCCCGCGTGATTTCAAGAGCCTCGACTACCGATCGACAGCGTTTCCGGACCATGTTGAAAAAGTGTTGCAGGGGTGAAGCGCAATTAGGTGAAATGCCATCCAGAGCATCACCACGTGAACAAAATTTCGAACTATATTCGGGGATGCGTTGCCGTAAAGAACATCTTAATAATTCCTGGGGTTTAACATCCCAAAACTACGATATGATTATGAGAGACGCCGTAGTGGAGGGCTGCGGAAATATCGACCACCTGGAGTAGTAAAGAATATCCTTTAGGGATGTCTTTTTTGTTCTTTAACACATTTAGGAAGCCTCGAGAAATGTGGCGAGGTGTCCTAACCTAAACGATGGCTGCCTGGTAGACTTAAAGGGGCCGTCGACTGGTGGAATGTGTGATTAGATCATGGTCGATATCAAGAGACTGTTAAATATAGTGAGATATTCAAGCATCCTTTCGGCGAAGTGGGTAGCATTTATATTTTTAAATCGCGTTGAAAAGTTTAAGGAAACGGCGCGTCGCGCAGCTTAGCGGACTAGGTTCGAAGCTAGGTTATAGAGTCGTTTACTTTGCTGTAAGTAGAGTGATGCTTTCATGCGCAGCATAACTAGTGCTCAAAACAGAGTGTATGCCATATTGCCACGCGCTATTCTTATTTTCACTTTTGTTGTATTCGGTTTTCGCCCACAAAGACCGTCAGCAAAACTCAGCTCAAACCGCGCCTTATTGTTCTCGAGATTATTCCAGAGCGTGCGCGATGACCAGTGATAAGGCTAGAATGTTCGACGCGTGATGCATAAAAGCCGGCGCACTCCCACGATTATCAGATTATCGACGGCCGACGCTCTGTTCGCCGCTCTCAGTGCCAGCGTGTATTGCTGTAGCCTGACCTTCAGTTGCCCGGCCACAAGTTCGGCCAAAATAAAGAGTTTCTTCTTTTACTCGCCGACTGTTGCCTTCGTCGACGTCACGACCACGTGACATCTGGTGGAGGTGCTTCTCGGTCCATGTACCGAACGCCCCCTTCAAGCCGTGAGCCCAGCCCACACCGCGGAGAGGACACCGAAGCCCCCCGTGCAGCAACGAGTTAGTCGCCGGCTGCAAGGTTTGCAGCCAGAACACGGACTCCCTGCCGGAAAACACCAGGCAAAGCAAGACTTCGGCTTCAACAGCAGCGACAATGACAGCTCCTGCGCCGCCTGCATCGATCGTGCTCCGCCAGCCCAAGGAGCCTCCAACGTTCCGTGGTTCATCGCGGGAAGACCAGGAAACCTGGCTTGAAACATATGAGCGTGTCGCAGCCTTTAACAACTGGAACGCCGATGACAAGCTGCGCCACGCCTACTTCTACCTCGAAGACGCGGCAAGGACCTGGATTGAAAATCGGAAGTCCTCACTTCATTCCTGGGATCTCTTCCGCAGTGCATTCCTGGAGACGTTCACGAACGTCGTCCGGAAGGAAAGGGCCGCTTCATTGCTCGAGACGCGGGTGCAGCTACCCAACGAAAACGTCACCATCTTCACCGAAGAGATGACGCGACTTTTTCGCCAGGCCGACGCTGCTATGCCCGAAGACAAAAAAGTTCGCCTGCTCATGCGGGGTGTGAAACAAGAACTGTTCGCAGGACTTGTCCGTAACCCGCCCAAGACGGTCGCTGAATTCCTCACCGAGGCAACGACGATAGAAAAGGCCCTTGAAATGCGTACGACGCAGTACAACCGCCGGATTCCCTTAACGACCTACGGAGAGAGTCACGCGCTGCAATCCGACGACCTGCGCGAGACAATCAGGGCCATAGTTAGGGAAGAGCTGCGTAAGCTGTTGCCATCCTCCCAACCTCAAGTGGATTCTCTCGCTGACGTCGTGCGCCAGGAGATCCAGCAATCCCTGGGCGTTCCTCAGCTAGCAGAGCAGCAACCGCAGGCTATGAGCTACGCTGCTGCAGCGCGTCGTAACGCTCCACCACCGCGCCCACGCGAAGGCTTCGCACCACCGCAGTTCCGCCGCCAGACGCCGCCGCCACCACCACCGACGCCATACCGTCTACCCGCCGGCCAGCGCAACGCTCCGAGAAAGACCGACGTTTGGCGCGCCCCTGACCACCGCCCACTGTGCTATCACTGCGGAGAAGCTGGCCACACCTACCGCCGCTGCCAGTACCGTCAGATGGGACTGCGTGGTTTCGCCATCGACGCGCCGTGTCCACAGCGGGGTGAAAGACCACGCGACATCGCCGACTACCTCGCAGGAGCTCAGTGGACACCCCGACGACCATCCCGCTCGCCATCGCCTGGCCGCTACATGTCACCGCACCGCCGGCAGTACGCTGGCCCAAACCAGGGCCGATCTCCTAGCCCTTACTCGGAAAACTAAGGGCAGCAACCGATGGAGGTGCGGTTGCTGTACGATGAACTACCGAAGATCCTCCGCCGCCGACGACGACGATGCCGCAACGAAATCTAAACAACCCGTCGCAAGACGAACCAGGCCTTGGAGTTGAAACTTCGCAGCCCGAAGAAGACATCACTGCGCAACGTGGAACCGGCGGAACAAACCGACGCAGCCGTGACCCGACGCCGCGACCTAACCGCAACGCGAGACGACGAACTAGCGACCTCGACGTTCTCATCGACGGTCACAACGTCACCGCTATCGTCGACACTGGTGCCGACTATTCCGTCGTTAGTAGGCCATTCGCCGCCAAGCTGAAGAAAGTAAAGACCGCTTGGAGTGGACCCCAGATCTGGACAGCTGGAGGTCACCTGATAACGCCAATTGGAGCCTGTACAGCAAGAGTCACTGTCAATAATCGGATTTACCCTGCGAGCTTTGTAATCCTGCAACAGTGCTCCAGGGATGTGATACTTGGGATGGACTTTCTCAGTCAACATAGCGCCGTGATCGACCTGAGGTCTGAATCAATAACCCTAACCTCAGAAAACGCACTGCCGCCCCGCACGACGCCAGCGACCCATGCTCTAAATCTGATAGAAGAGCAGGTCACCGTTCCGCCTTTATCCAGCGTCATCATTTCCGTCGGCACCGAAGAACCCGCAGACTTCGAAGGCGTCATGTCATCGAGGGTGATCAGCACCTGCTCGTGAACCGCCAGATTTGCGTCGCAAGAGGCATCGCCGAGTTGCGTGATGGCAAAGCAAAGGTACTGCTGACAAACTTCAGCCACGAATATAGGCACCTTAACATTGGTACGACGGTCGCCTACGTCGAGAAGTTCGTGGACACCAGCAATGCTTTCGCCCTCTCCGATGCTAGCGAACCTGCTTCGACGAATCGAAATCCCCACACAGATTGCAACATCAACCCGAGCCTCCCGAAGCACAAGCAAGATCAGCTCAAAAGTCTGCTCTTGCAATTGAAGGACTGCTTCTCGTCGTCGTCAAGAATTCTACAGACCCCAATCGCGAAACACCGCATCATAACAGAGGAAAATGCCAGACCACTCCGCCAGAGCCCGTACCGAGTTTCAACGCGAGAACGCGACGCCGTAAAGCAACAAGTCGACGAAATGCTACGCGACGACATCATCCAGCCTTCCAAGAGTCCTTGGGCGTCACCCGTGGTGTTAGTGAAGAAGAAGGACGGAACCCTGCGTTTCTGCGTCGATTATCGCCGCCTCAACAAGATCACGAAAAAGGACGTGTATCCTCTCCCACGTATAGACGACGCCCTGGATCGACTCCACAGCGCGCAGTACTTTTCGTCGATGGACCTCAAGACCGGCTATTGGCAAATCGAGGTCGACGAGAGAGACCGAGAGAAGACTGCCTTTATCACACCAGACGGCCTCTTCGAGTTCAAGGTCATGCCCTTCGGTCTTTGCTCGGCACCTGCGACGTTCCAACGTGTCATGGACACTGTACTGGCCTGCTTGAAGTGGCAGACCTGCCTTGTGTACTTAGACGACGTCGTTGTGTTTTCATCAAACTTCGACGAACATCTCCGGCGCCTTCAGGCTGTACTTCAAGCAATAAAGGCCTCCGGACTCACCCTGAAGCCAGAAAAGTGCCGCTTCGCATACGAGGAACTTCTGTTCTTGGGTCACGTCATCAGCAAGTCTGGAGTTCGCCCCGACCCACGGAAAACAGCTGCCATCGCTGCCTTCCCGCCGCCCACAGACAAGAAAGCCGTACGCCGATTTCTGGGCTTGTGCGCCTATTATAGACGCTTCGTCAAGGAATTTTCGCGCATCGCCGAGCCACTAACTCAGCTCACGAAAAACGACGTGGAATTCAAGTGGGGAGCGGCGCAAGTGGAAGCATTTCAAGAATTGAAACGACGCCTGCAGACGACCCCAATACTTGCGCATTTCGACGAACACGCCGACACGGAAATCCACACCGACGCAAGCAGCGTAGGACTCGGCGCCGTTCTTGTCCAGAGAACTGCCGGCGTGGATAGGGTTATCAGTTATGCTAGCCGGTCGCTATCCAAGGCAGAAGCCAACTATTCCACAACAGAAAAGGAGTGCCTTGCCATCATCTGGGCAACGTCAAAGTTTCGCCCCTACCTCTACGGCAGGCCCTTCAAAGTTGTGAGCGACCACCACGCCTTGTGTTGGCTAGCTAACCTGAAGGACCCTTCAGGTCGTCTCGCAAGATGGAGTCTGAGACTTCAAGAATTCGACGTCACCGTCGTTTACAAGTCCGGACGAAAACACTCTGACGCCGACTGCTTGTCTCGCGCCCCCCGTCGACCCGCCGCCGCAGGATGACCAGGAGGATGACTTCTTCTTGGGAACCATAAGTGCCGATGATTTCGCCGAACGACAGCGAGCCGACCCGGAACTCAGAGGCCTTGTGGAGTACCTCGAAGGCAAGACCGCCATTGTCCCAAAGGCATTCAAGCGAGGACTCGTGTCGTTTTTCTTGCGAAACGGCGTTCTCATAAAGAAGAATTTCTCGCCACTTCGAGCAAGCTACCTCCTCCTAGTGCCTTCAGCATTGCGATCAGAAATCCTGCAGGCTCTACACGACGACCCGACGGCTGGACACCTCGGACTTTCCCGCACGCTCGCCAGAGTACAGGAAAAGTACTACTGGCCGCGCCTTGCCGCCGACGTCGCTCGCTACGTAAGGACGTGCAGAGACTGTCAGCGACGGAAGACACCGCCAACAAGACCAGCAGGCTTCCTTCAGCCGATCGAGCCTCCTCGGCGACCGTTCCAGCAGATTGGGATGGACCTCCTGGGGCCGTTCCCAACGTCGACTTGCGGAAACAAATGGATCGTCGTAGCCACCGACTACCTCACCCGCTACGCCGAAACAAAAGCCCTGCCGAAAGGCAGTGCCGCCGAGGTAGCCAAGTTCTTCGTTGAGAACATCGTCCTTCGACACGGCGCCCCAAGAGGTTCTCATCACCGACAGAGGCACGGCGTTTACGGCTGACCTAACCCAGGCGATCTTGGGATACAGCCATACAAGTCACCGCCGGACCACCGCGTACCACCCACAGACCAACGGCCTGACCGAGCGTCTAAATAAGACCATCACCGACATGCTGGCCATGTACGTCGACGTCGAACACAAGACGTGGGACGTTATCCTTCCGTACGTGACCTTCGCATACAACACGGCCGTGCAGGAGACGACACAGATGGCGCCATACAAGTTGGTCTGCGGTAGGAACCCGGCAACGACGCTCGACGCCATGCTGCCCAACGTCGCCGACAAAGAAAACCTCGACGTCACCGTCTACCTTCAGCGCGCTGAAGAAGCCCGACAACTCGCCCGTCTGCGCATCAAGAATCAGCAGACGACCGACAGCCGCCGTTACAATCTTCGACGACGCTTCGTGGAATACCAGGCCGGCGACCGCGTTTGGGGTGTGGACACCGATACGCCGACGTGGACTTAGTGAAAAACTTCTTCGGCGATACTTCGGGCCGTACAAGGTGCTTCGACGTCTCGGTGCTCTGGACTACGAGGTCGTCCCGGACGGCATAACGAACTCTCAACGGCGCCGTGCGCGACCTGAAGTCGTCCATGTCGTGTGCCTCAAGCCGTATTACGCGCGTTAGCAAACCTGAGGACTGCACTTATTGCTTAACTATTGTACTTTCTTTCTTTATTGTGATTTATTGTTGCATGCATTTTCCCCCGTGTTCTGTTTTAAGCATCGGGACGATGCCTTTTCAGAGGGGGGCATTGCCACGCGCTATTCTTATTTTCACTTTTGTTGTATTCGGTTTTCGCCCACAAAGACCGTCAGCAAAACTCAGCTCAAACCGCGCCTTATTGTTCTAGAACCTTCGCGATTATTGTAGATCGTTTTGTTAAGATTGCGCGCAAGACGCGACCACTCGAGATTATTCCAGAGCGTGCGCGATGACCAGTGATAAGGCTAGAATGTTCGACGCGTGATGCATAAAAGCCGGCGCGCTCCCACGATTATCAGATTATCGACGGCCGACGCTCTGTTCGCCGCTCTCAGTGCCAGCGTGTATTGCTGTAGCCTGACCTTCAGTTGCCCGGCCACAAGTTCGGCCAAAATAAAGAGTTTCTTCTTTTACTCGCCGACTGTTGCCTTCGTCGACGTCACGACCACGTGACAATATTATACATTCCAGCTCCATTCTGTGCTGCTTACTAGGAAAAAGTAGTCGCACGCTGAGAAGCGGCGCTCTCTGCCCAGTAACTAGTGGAAAATTTTGAGCCTCGGTGGATGCGCGCGGAGTGCACGCATGCGCAGGAAACAACCGCCCACCAACACGAAGCGATCTCGGCCTCACTACGCCTTGTTTTGTTTATAAACGATTTCATAGACGCCACAGACTGAATAATTTTGCGTATAAATGTGTTATGGCGTTTACCACGTTACCATTATATGATTAACTACTACGAACGACGAGCTATCCGTAAAGCTGAAGAGGTAACATATAAATTGATTGTGGGTCCCTTCAAGAGAGTTTACAAAAACGTTAGTCAAGTGGTGATAAATACTCGTACCAAACGAGCTCGTAAATGCTCTATGCACGTGCACTTCGCGCTCCAGCATCATGTGCCACTGCCTAACAGTGGGCTCAAGAATCCGTGGATGCTGCTAAGTTTCTTAAAAATGTTTGCGGTGACGTCTCCTTGTATTCTAGTTTTTCGGGGCACAACGAAAATGAACAGAGAGTGGACACAAAAACTGTTTATTTGTTATGGCCTCTTTTCTTCGCTTAAGGAAGCGTGTAATATTGTAAAACAGGTCTAGCTCAACATCTATGATGGACAGGTGCAGAACTTCTTAGCTATTCAGTGAACATTGTTTTCATGACGCTGCTGGTAAAATGAAGCCGCTAAGTTAGCACCGCTGATGGGCTTCATACTTTGCGTCAAAGATACGGAGCACCTACAAAATGTGCATTAGTACTGACACATACGAATGGCTTACATAAAAAGAAGTGGAGTATACAGGTTTTATTGCGATAGAAATTATATGGACACTCTCGGCTGGTTTTCTCCGTCGGCGTTGGCGTCGCCGTCATGTCCCGTAGATGTATATGTACCTAAATATTTATAAAAACCACAAAGAAAAATAATTCAGAAAAATGTTTCCGACGCGCGGCATCGAACTAGGGACCTCTCGCTCTGCAGCTCTAACCGCTGAGCCACGAAAGCGAAGCGTCCTTTAACGTTCAAACGGCGAGCTATTTATATGCAGCGAGTTTTCAGCGTGTTTTCAGCATTACCAGCGAGATGGCGCAAAGGCCGCGCTCGGTGGGGCTTAGCTGGGCGCCCCATTCGTCGCGACGCGCGCTCTCAGGCGCTCCTAGCTCTCCGGCGCGCACTTTGCCCAAAGGGGGGGGGGGGGGAGGTAGATACCCATGCGCTCGCGCGCTTATCTCGCGGTCGCGGAGAATGGGGCTTTCGCCGGAACGATAGCGTTGTAGTTACCTGGGCGCGCGAAGGTCACATCGCTCGCTGCAGTCCCCCCCGTTTGCGAAAAGAGCACGCTTTTCAAACACAGCGAACTAACAACTGCGACACTTGTTAGTTCGCGCTCGTGTGTACCTGTGAATACTTTTCGTGCGTCGGTTTTGTTTGAGCAGCGCGTTACGTGTCGTGCTGTGAATGTTCTTAGTTCGCTCTCGTCCTGTGCGTGTTGTTTTCGTGCGTCATGTGTGCGTGAGCAGCGCGCTGCACGTTTCGACCAGCTTGCCATTCGTCGCTTGACGTTCCAATTTGTTGGTATCGCATTCATTGCTTCGCCTTGTGGCGAAACTGTGACTTTTTTTTTCAAGACTAGTTTTAATAAATGTGTACAAAAATTACACCATCTCCCAGTAAAAGGAACCATGAGGGGATGCGAAGCAGCATTGGGGGGTGCACACCAAGTTTCCGTTTACGTTCACTCGGCCGTCGAAGCCAAGCTTCGGCGTCGAGCTACCACTTCCGCTACAGAGAGACAACGCGAGTCTGCGGCGAGGGTAGCGAGGCTTTCGAGACAACTGCAGCGTCCGGGAACCGACGGAGCGACCGCACGATTCAAGCAAGACTTCCTCGAGGGAGCGCACGCGCTTATATGAAATGTGGGAGGGAGGAGGGAGTCGGTTTACAGGCTGCAGCTCGGGGGGGAGGAGAGGAGAGAAGGCGACCGAAGGCCTGCGTAAACGCCCGCGTAAAGAAGGAGAGTGCGGCTGCGCGGGGGAGGAGGAGAGAAGGCAACCGAACACCTGCATAAAGGAGGAGAGTGGGAGAGAGAGTAGGCGCATGCGCAGTAAGGGTGGTCAGGACGCACACCACCACCGGATTGAGCTCGGCTCTAAGATGCTTCGCACCTGAAAGGTGTTCACGAGTTGACTAGGTAGATGGATAAAAAAATGGCCTATAAAGGGGAGTTGCGTGTTTTTCTAAAAGCGCCTAGAATATTGCTTTCGAAAACAGCAACAGTTGTGTAACATGAATTGTATCTCAGTGGTCGGAAAAGACATCAGGAGAGGTGTTGCTTGAAGTGGGACATCATTCTAATTCTCTATCGATGTTTCAACTTTTTTTCTAGAACACTGGAATGTACAACGGCTGGTGACACTCCACAGTAAAACAACAGCTCTTTTTCCGAAATAAACAGCATTCTATCGTCGTGTTTCTCTATTTCTTTGTTTTAATCCTAAGTGTACGACATCGTATTGTCTGAAGCCTTCGGAAAAAGCGCCTAAAAAATTTAGAACATTCATGGAATATTCTGGTGAAGGTTAGTATGCTATTACCAAGAAAGGCAGGAAGTTATCCTTGCAGAAAATTATGATCTCAATAAATGCTTTTGGCAGTGGTTGAACTAAGTAAAGGGACACTGGAAGGATCCCAAGGAAGGTATCTCAAGGTGAGAACCTTGCATATCGTGGAAGTTCGCATAACGAAATTCCTCTTAGGTTAAATAGATATAACGATGCGAAATCATTAGCGATACACATTAAAACACATTCAAATTGAATTTAAGGTGAATCAACGTGAAAAAGTAAATCAAGAGTGAATGAGCCCACACACAAAAGTGAATCATGAGAGAACCAAAAGTGAAAAGTCATTTAGGCCTAAATCCTGAATAAACGACGCGATTTAGGTGTAGACTATAGCGAGGATATTCCGCAAACTCCGAAGCGGGACACTGGGGGGAAGGTCGGGGGGGGGGGGGGGGGGTGGAGTGAGAGGGGAGGAGGTGATTGCAGAATGGCGGAAGCAAGAACATGTCTTATAGTTCAAACAGAAAATTCCACTTTTAAAACCACCGCTGTTTTAGTTTTTGAGGAAGTCCGCGTAGAGTACGTGATAACTCGGGCGTGTATGCGCCACAGAAATTGGGACAAACGCCACTGCCGAATACAAAAGGCGCGAGGGAACACAAATACATTAGAGGTAGAGAGTGGAGCAAGGAAGAGTGATGGAGAGAGGCGGGGATGGGAAGCGGCGGGGGGCAGGTGGGAGAGAGTGAAGCCTAGTAAATCGAGGAGTGCTGAGGCAAGGAATCACGTTTAGTGACACTGACAGTTGGGCAAGTTGGTATGTGTTCATGATTAACCCTTAAACGCCCATAAGGTATCTATTGTAAATACTGATGCAATATTCTTTGAAAACGCTATTTATTATCCACAGAACATAATGCAAAGCTGAAAGCTTCCTTATACAACGCTAAAGTAATATTATTAGGGTGGGAATATACTTCCCTATGGGCCTTTGGCAGAACCGTACGTGGGGGGAGCTTTTGCAAATATGGTACGGCATGAACGTGAACTTTGCACCTAGAGCAAACAATCGTCGATCTTTTGTCATTTTGTTCACTTAAACGACACCTGCAACGTTTCAAGGTGCATGGTCCTCAAGGAAAATGTAGTACGGGTGAAAGCGGCACTTGGTGTGTTACTCCTAAAGGTTTTTCGGTCACCTTGGAAGGCCTTCAGGGCGCGTGCGTTGCTGCCTTTTATTTACAACAGTATCCCTTCAAAAGTTGTCCCAGGAGCCAACGCCTTGCTTTGCAGTAGTATGGTCATTGTGTACTGCATCACCATTAGAGCGAGCAGTTATGTACAATGGTACAATGGTACAACAATGGTACAACAAGTCCTGTTGACAATGGTTCGTCCGCGTCATCATCTTCCTCGCTGTCACAAAAATTGTTTACATCATCAGGTAAAGAAAAGTGCAAATCTAGTGATTCTTCAACTGTCGATCACGTTTTCTTTTAGAGAAAGAGAAAACCACATCCTGTAAACTGGCATCGTGGAAGTCCCGTGGGGAAGTATATTCCCACCGCACAATTACAACTCAAATGCCAATAACTTGAGTTCCTCGTGAAATTAGGATCTAAAAGTGGACCAGATAATAGCCCTACACTTGAGGCACTCAGTAAATGCATTCATTGACCTTTCTAACGGCGGAAAATACATTCATCGATGAATTAGCGCAGCTGATGAAAATTCGCGCGACGAACTCCTGCTCAGAGAGAAAAGGCTCGGTGGCCCCAACGGAAACTGATGCACCTCGTAGCTGCTTGCGTTGCAGTCGCTAAAATTTTGTTCATTTGATTCTCAAACATCACGTCCAGATGTAGCAATTGTCTCAGGGCAATCGACTTGGGAGTATTGGAGATAGAGGCTTTTAAACTTGGTGGGAAATATGTTCCCTACGGGCGTTTAGGGTTAAAAACGGCGCAAAGAACACGAGACACAAAAACGAAGGGTACACGCCTGTCTTCGTGTATCCTTCGTTTGTGTCTCGTGTTCTTTGCGCCGTTTTTAATCATGAGGCGAGGACTAGGGAAGGATGAGGGAAGCGAGCGTTAAGCGAAAACTCTGCAGGGCCAAGTGGAGAGAGGGAAGGTATTGAGGAGGAGGGGAGATTTGAAGTGGAGAGCAGAAGGAGAATTAAATAAAACGCAATTAAATTTCGAGGCGGGATTCGAACCTGGCACCCACGGTCCAAAGCGAGCGTGGCAACCACTCGGCTATCCAGGCGCGGTAGCTAGATTTATGGGAACCATATGATTGCACTGCTATGAGCGAGTGAACGAGAAAAAGATAGAAACACAAAGAGAGAAAGAGTGAATGAAATATAGATAGAGAGAGAAAGAGATAGAAGGGGTGTGGTGGTCGGTCTATGGGCTGCCCGCAGCTGACCGCGACTGTTAGCCGGCATTCGGCCAAAAGCGGGACAAAACACCGTCCCGCATACAGGCTGGCGGGACAGCGGGACCCCTGCCGCACAACCGGGACATGTCCCACATAAATCGGGACGACTGTTCACGTTAGTGTAGAGCCAAAGTGTGCCTAAGTGACTTGAGTGAATGAGCTTACATGAAGGTGAATTAACGTGTAATGAAATGAATAAAGAGTGAATCAAGTGACCTCAGGTCTTACTAAAGAGCAATTAAAGGTGACTTCAGTGAGAATAAAGGGACGTCTGAATAAAGTACGAAATTCTGCGAGAAGCATTAATCAACATACATTCAAATAACCTGCAGTGAATTAAGTAAAACAAAGCTGAATCAGCAATAAATATGTAAACTTAATGCATGAATCTCGATTAAATCAAGAACAGATCTTGTTAGGTGTTAATAAACTTACCAAGTGAAGTCAGTGAATGGTGATTCAACGTGCATTCAAGTATGATGACTGAGAGTGAATCAATGACGAATGAAGGAACTTCAGTGTAAATAAAATTTCAGTAATGTCAATCTAGAATGAATAAACATACATTATAACGACTCAAGGGTGAACCAGGCGAAGTATTTTTAATAAACACTGAATGAATTGACCTAGATATGAATCAAACTGACGTAATTGTTGAGAATGCATCAAGTCACAATCGTGTGAATGAAGCATGAATTAAGGAAAGTAATTTAGAATCTTTCTTAGAGTGAAGTGAATCAAGAATGAGTCAACGTACATTATGCTGACTCTAGAGTCAATTAAGAGTGATTCAATAGAACTTAGAATGCCCCACAGAGAACAAGGTTTCGCCTGGGTTATTTCTGGCGCTTGCCAAAGGGACCTGGAGGGATTATCACTCGGTTTTGTACTGCTGTGGGCAATGCAGCAGCCGCGGCAGTGCGCAAGACCTTTATCCCTTGGGTTGTTCTCGCGACAGAAGACGGTTGGCGCGTTACATCTCGGGCAGGGTCCGGATCCTTGGCTGTCCTCGCACGCTCTCACTTCACTCGCACACACTACATACGACGCGTGGCGCCATGTTACCACCCTTGAACTTCATGGGGAACATCACGGCAACGCCGGCGGTGACGGCAAAAATGCGCCTGAGTGTCCATGTAATTGCTACTGGAAAATAAATTCGGCAGATACCAAGTACCGTGGGAATCGATGTTATGCGAAGCATGCGGAGGCAAGGTGACTAGGTTGTAAGTTTTTTATTGAGCGAAACGTTACGAAATTACGCTAAAGATATTGCCACAAGCATTGGATTATATTGTGCTGTATGACTGTGTGTATGTGTCACCGTGAAAGAGGGAAGAGGACAAAGAAGTGGAAAAGATGAAGTCGTGCTTCCAGTGATCGATTGAGTCCGACGTCCTGGTGTTTCGATAGACCAGAAAATGTCACGTTATTATAAACAACACGGAACCTCCGTCTATCGGAACACCAGGACGTCGGACTGAATCGATCACTGGAAGCGCGACTTCTTCATCTTTTCCACTTCTTTGTCCTCTTCCCTCTTTCACGGTGGTACATACACACAGTCGTACAGCACAATATAATCCAATGCTTGTGGCAATATGTACACATGTTGTACCCACAGACATATGTTGAACAGTCGCATATCTTTCATGTAGCCAGTTGTTTACAGCTGCGTAACGATGCCAACAGAAACATGG
This sequence comes from Rhipicephalus appendiculatus, assembly GCA_030522465.1. Taxonomy (NCBI): domain Eukaryota; kingdom Metazoa; phylum Arthropoda; class Arachnida; order Ixodida; family Ixodidae; genus Rhipicephalus; species Rhipicephalus appendiculatus. Next base: position 25,614 of record JALIZH010016345.1, on the reverse strand, counting down.
GTATTACCAACACCAGAAGCGGTAAGCTGATATGTAGCACTTGTGCTTCGAGGATGGTAGCTCTGCATAGTGTTTCTTGGACCAACTACAGAGAATGACGCTTAAGGGGAAGATGCGATTCGGAAAAAAAGTTGCGTTAATCTGTAGCCTAAGGCAGTGAAAGTTTTTCTGTATATATAGGATTTCATGCTGATTTCAAATATGTAATTAGTTTTATAGTAAGTTGTACAGTTTTCGTTTTGTGCCACGACAATGTGTAAAATATAGTTCTTTTTGTAGACACTTCTTTTGCCAGTAAATATTTATGGTTCTGAGCCATTATTGGCTGATATTGCTCCTCATTATCTGTAGAATGCAAGCAACTATCAAGAAAGTGCGTATAATACATTTTAATGGACAAGAAAAATTGTAATGTGAGAAGTCTTAGAATGCTCAGACCATACTAATTGCTTATTTTAGGTTCGTAATAATTATATTAGGTGATATCAAGTTTTAAAGTAAATACTTGCACTCTGCACATGTTAAGAAATATGTGGGCAAAATTTTATCACGATCTGGCTATTAGAAGTACCAAAAACATGATGTAAGAACTCATGAAGTTGCCCAGAATTGTATCTTGAGAAAAACGCATTTTAAAGGTATAAGTGAAAGCTCATCTATGCGGAAAATATTTGTACTTCAAGATGATTTATTCCATCATGAGAGCTTGGCAATCATGGTTATTTTGAGCATGTGACTTTAGTGAACCCCTCATGCGAAATGCAATGGCAAGCAGCCTGGTGACAATTTCCAGGGGACTTTAGACAATCACCACTTCTCAGATTTTTAGTTACCACCTTGTGCTTTTTTAAAAGCGATTTTGACCTACTTCGAGTTTAATTACAATCTTCAGCTTTTTTGTCGTGAAAGTAGAGAAACTAAACTTGTGAAAGCAAATAAAAACGAAAAATGTGTAATTTTTGAAAAAACTTGCGTTTTTCGACTCGCATCTCCCCTTAAGTATACAACTGACGTTAACCCGACATGACGCCTGCCTCATAGGAGTACATATTTAATGTTTATAAAATTGGATAGCCGGCACTGCAACCACAGTTGACGTTTGACCAACATTGCTCCTGCATAGGGTCTTTTTCCTAAGCAGGTCCGAGACCTGCCGTGGCTCTGTCATAGAATACTTGATTGCAAATCAGATTGCTTGGGTTCGATTCCTGTTGGGACCCTGATATTTATTATTTGCATTCGTCGGGTCAACGCTGACCACGTCAGTTTTTCTTAACGCTCTCGCAGTTAAATTACTGATATGTGTCCTCGCCATTCCTGGGTAGATATAAATTGCAAGACACCTGTGGCGCATACCTGCATACCGTGGCCCGTAGTATACGGGTATGAGCCACACGTGTCTGCAGGAAAGGGTTTGACGACGTACGCGACATGATTTTCACGTTATTCAAGTCACGACCAGCCAGACGTATTCGTGAAATCATCTTACCCTCCCATACAAAATTTTGGTCTACCCCAAGTTAAGGAGGCGATCACGAGGCCACCCAGACGTAGACGGCTAGATAGATAGATGGATAGATACGTAGATAGAAACGCAAAAGGACTTACAGTACACAAAGAAATGCTTGGCATTTAAAACTCACAGCTTCCCTTGTGCACTCACCTAAGACGACTGCAAGGTGACAGGCGTCTTATTTTTCTTCTCACTCCATGTATAGTTCGTGCCCCGCCACCTTCCGAAAGCTCTCCGCCCCTAATGTGGTTTTACATTGGCTCCAGGAACGGCGGAACGTCACCGGGTTTTACGCTGCCTCCGTGATAGACCCACCGTTTACCAGGCTACGATGTCATGTCATGACGTCATCATGTGACGTCACTGTCACGTCATAATGACGACACAACTTTTGGCGACCTGTGACGTCGTGATGAAGTCATATAGTGGTACCATCGCGTGGTTTTAGATGCGAAGCATCTTATGCTCGGGGCTCTGTCCGTCCCTCCCCCGTCCCGCGTCCCGCGTCCGGCCACTGTCATGAAGTAGGGAAGCACCCATTATGCGAACCAGAACACTGTAGTAATACGAAGGCCGTCAACGCCAACACAGTTATCAGAGTCATGGCCGAGAGCACAGAGAGGATGCTTAGCAATGGCTAGGCAGGTGGTGTCTGTCGCCCAGGTTGACCCCATTCATTGAGTCATGGCCGAGAGCACAGAGAGGCTGCTTAGCAATGGCTAGGCAGGTGGTGTCTGTCGCCCAGGTTGACCCCATTCCTTAATCTTGCTTGCATGTGACCACAGCGCGTCCCCTCCCCCTCTCTCTCCTAAGCTCACCCCCTTTCCTCTAGAAATCGTCTACTCTAAGGAGCGGCCCCCGCGTCCCACCGCGCATGCGCATCCCCTCCCCTGTGCTCTCCTAACGCTCACCCCCTTCCTCTACTCTAGGAATCATCTAATCCTACGGAGCGGCTCACGCGTCCCACACCCCCCACAGCGCATGCGCGTCCCCCTCCCCCCTCTCTCTCCTCTCCTACCGCCCCCCCCCGTCCTTTCCACTAGGAATCATCTACGGAGCGGCGCGAACGACAGGTGGTGTGACAGCTGCATACTCCGCTGGGGGGCGCCACGGTAGTTCCGCGGTATGAAAATGACGGAGCGCGCGCGCCTCATTCTCTCCTGCGCAGCGCCGCGATGAGCGCCCGGACCACTGCCGTGAAATGAGAGCGGCGACGTTCCTCCCGCTCAAGCTAATTATCTCCCCGCTGCTTCGCATCCACACATGGTTCCCTTTAGCGGGAGATGGGGAATTTTTTTTGCGTCGCTCCTGCGGACACCTACGCGGGACGCCGGTTGATGTTCGGGTTTGGTAAGCCATCTAAGGCTTCCGCCTGAATACAAATGTCAAACAAGTGCAGTGTAGATAATATGCAACTTCTCAATTTCGTGTTTGGTTAAGTGATCGACTGCTATCTGCACACACATTAAGTTCGCAATAGAGCCATACAGTCGGTGATGACTTAAGAATAAATACAAGCTGCACCCGTAGAACCGCGGCACGCTTGTGACTCACCCTTTAGAGTGTCTCGCAATCTGGTTTCCTTTCGAACTTTTTCTGTGCTTTTTTGTGCTAGTGTAAGTACCACGCACATTTAATACACAACAAATATGCCTTAAGGGCAAGTCTATGTCGCAAATAATAATAATAAAAAAAAAAGTACCACGCGTATTGAAAACTAAAGCTTCGCCGTTTTTACCAAAAATATCTGTTTTGGCGAGGAGTATTATCACAATCTCTGAAGAAATTCGCTCGGAACGTTCAAGTTTTCTACTTAGAGCCAACGACACGCACACCAACTCTCTCAAACAAGCGACAAGTGCTTGACGACATAGAAATGAGCAGAGATGATTGCATGGAACGTCTGCTTAGTGGGACAGTGATGGGAGTGGGTGGAGTTTTTCTTTACTCTTACGTTGTACATGACTGCAGGAATAATAAAATCGGGCCTTTTACGTGCCGAAACCAACGTAAGACGCCGTAGTGGCGGCCTCAGAAAATTTCGACCATATGGGGTTCCTTAATGTACACTGACATCGTTCTGTACATGGGCCTCTAGCAGTTCGTCTCCACAGAAATGTGATCGCCGAGGCCGAGATCGAACCCACGACCTTCGAGTCAGCAGCTGACAAACGTAGCTGCTACACCATGGCGGGGTACTAACTGACTATAGTAAAGCTTTAGCTGTCGACGAGATGACATTCTTATATTGAACGCACTAGTCAATCACGGAATATCAGGACAAAAACAAAGAGACTGCATGCCAAGATAAGGTGGTGCTCGTTGTTTATCTATTGGCTCACTTGAACCTTCTTTCAAATAAAAAAACCGGTAGTGGAAACGCTTTCAAGGCATGCTACTATAAGGTCTATTTAGTTTCGAAAGCTTCTTGTTATAGCTTTTTGGGAGCTCTATGTGGGGTCACTCTTCCTCACTTCATTATATTATGCATAAATGGTAATTGTAACAGTGCTGGAATCTGCGCGCGGTTTCTGAGGGCCCATTTGAAGGTGTCAAAACTATCGTACAAGGCTAGACCAAGATGTAAAAAAAAGTAGGTTGTGGCTTTTAAGTTCGGAGGTAAGATCAATTCAGCTGCTTTTCATGAAACTAAAACTGCACAAGCAGTTGTTTCCTAAAGACTACATGTTCAATTAGCTCAGCGCCCTCGACTTGCTTTTGTATCATACACAACTAGAAGACAACTCTAGTATTACAATTAACGACGACGTTCCATCTCGCTGCTAGCGCTTTGCCGTGCGGCCTATCAGCTAATTCTAAAGCCTATGCATTGGTGGGGCGTCGCTATTAAAGGGCACCGTGTCGCCATCCGCTGATCCTGCTGCGCCTTGCATCCGCAATCTACCTTGGCACCGCAGCCTTGTGTTGCAGTATCGCTGCAGAACAAGCGGAGGAGGCTGGTGACGTCACTGATGCCACACTCATCCTTCTCACGTGGAAGTCCTGAAAGGTTGGAACTTGGAGATTGTCGGTGTGCTGACACCAGTTTGTAGGACTCATAGCCTGGAAATGTGGGCGTTGAGCTGAGAGACGGGTCTCGCTACACACGTTGACCAGCTCACCTCGTTATCGGTACTGGATGATGGAGTGATGTTTCGCTTGTCCGCAGGCTTGCTGGAGGCCTGATGGGACGGTTGGCGGGCGGGTTACTGCTGCTGCCACTTGGTCTTCTGGCCCTGACTAATCGGCTGCTGCTGCTGCTGTTGGCCAGGTCCCGCCAAGAGAGGGGAGGGATGGACTGCGACCTCGAGTGAGAGCGGCAGCGGCTGCGCTAAGTCTCGTTCTCCTTTGCTGAACAATCTGCGTTTGGGAGTGGGTGGGTTGCGATGGGGGGTTGCGCCCCCGTGCAGAGGCGATTGCTGCGGGCAGAAGAGGTGGCCTTGGCCGCGGGGCCTTTAGTCTCTGAGAGCACTCTTTGGCGCCCGTTAGGTCGGCATCCCCACACAATCGGCATTTGGGAGCACAGGGGTGACCGTCCACGGCGTTGAAGGATACCGCACTGCAGACACACTCGAGCGTTCGGCGCGGCGCATACGTCTCAGTGGTGCTCCGGTTCTAAGCAGACTTCGCAGGCTGGCCGCGTCGGCCTGTAAGGGTGACAAGACACCTCCCCCGCCCCCCTCGTAGTGCATTACATATGGGGGGAGAGGGGGGTCCTCGAAAGTGATGACAGCAGCTTTGCTAGCACCGAGCGTTCGCGCACTGTGCACTGTCACCCCCTGTGTGCGCACGCAGAATAGCGGTTAGTTTTTCCAGGGTTGTGCCAGGTTCTCTCCATGGATGACTCCACGTAGCGTGTCTTCGGGGACCGACGCCATGTGTTGAATCCGTAGGTCTTCCCCTCAAGCGTGAGGGTGGTGATCCGGCGGAGAATTTGGCCTGTGTCAACATGCAGTGGGCTGGCAATAATAATGTTCGACCCGGGGCGAGTACTTACACTGAAGTGGTCACCCGTACAATGTTGTGGAGAATTGCCCGCCACCGCTACGGCTCGGGAGACTTCATGCGTCGTGAAGTTCCGAAGGGCCAGACCCTTTGCGGGCGCGTGATGATCTCACTGTGCGTGTGTGGAAGCGGGGGCGTCTTCCGTCGTAGCTGGCACGGCTCCATTACATGTGGTGTTCGCGCCCGTGTGACGCATGCTGCGTCAGCCACTGCAGCCAGAGCGTTCTCAGCCGGGGCAGCCCCGGCGGCGACATGGCTGGGCGGAGTGCTTGGAGGACCGGCTACCTGCATTGATTCAGTTCGTGCTTTGGTTGAACATTTTCCGGCATTGGCGCTGAAGGCGGGCAATCACTATTTTTCAGTTTGGGTCGGTGTTGCTCGCCGGCCCCCGGCGATGCAGACGATGTGGGATGGAGTACGGCTGCCTCATCTTCGCTCACCGAGGTGAGCTCGTCGAAGTCGAGAGCGTCCGTATTAACCAGGGTGCCGTTGGGGCTGAGCGCAGGTTGCACGCATGGGGTAGAAGTCATGTTTGCAGTTGGTGTGATGCTAGTGTCCATATTGTTGTGGAAGGGGTCGCGTCACCAGGCCCAGTGGCCCGTACTCGCACAGGCGAGCTCGGTCGACGCTTAGGCCTAGTGGCACAACGCCTGCATAGGTTCTTCTGAAGCCGATAGAGAAGGAAGGACGGCTCCGGGGAGGCGTCCGGGTGTCCCCGGACAGTGAATACTTGATGGGCCGACACAGTGCTGGTGACGATATTGGGGTAATCCGGTCAACAATAGCACACATTCGACGAAGCGGAAGCGACGCCCGTACACTCGCTTCGGACGCTGGCGTTAGGTCTGTAGAGGCGTTAAAGGTGCTTCTATTTTGCTGAACACTGGTAGGCCCCTACATGTCGATGCGCGCCGGCCTCTGGTACTGCACAGATTCACGCGATAATAGTTGATGTATTTCGCTGTTCAAGAGAAAAGAGTTATGACGTTTAACAAACACGACCAGCCAGCGCAGGTAGTAAAGACAAAGAAAACTTTGAAACACCTTCGTGGTGACACCATCACTTCTGGCTGATCTTCTGATTACCCGTTGCCATCTGGACATCTGTGGCTGTCATAGAGACACATGTGCGCTGCTCTCGACACAGAGCTTTCGACACCGCCTATCACAAGCGCATTTTGCGCGAACCCGACAGTAGTTGTGGAGATTGAACATACCACGATATTCAGGCATTTCTCATGAGAGGGTCGCCGCAATAGGCGTAAGAGAAACCAAATATACCACGTTCCAAGAACGCCTCAAGGCACCAGGCTATCTTCCAGTAGTTTACGACATTCCTATGGCTTCACCTTGTAATGCGCTGCCAAGGTATTACGTGGACTCAAGAAAAAACGAGAGAAAACACATACTTCTTTATTGAGATTTTCTCGCTTTCTTTATGGAGCACACGGTGGCGGTGGAACCACTGTAGATTTCTTCCAGTATGTCTATACCGGGTGTTTCAGGAAATGTGTCCAAAATCTTCAAAAGAATAAGAAAAATGCGATGTTTTCTCGCTTCCTTCAAATTTGCTTTTCTGTAGTGCTAGCCATCTTAACATCGTCGAAAACATCATTTGGGGCAGTAATTAAAACGTTAAATTAATCAACGTCCTGATAATTTGAATTGCGCGGTTATGTCAAATGAGAGAATTCAAGTTCTGCATACGAAGAAACCATCCCAGCATCGAGATATTAAAAAAGCGGCCTCCAATAATCATTGTGGCCTAATGATATTAAACGAAATTGAAGGGTGAGAGCCGTTGAACTATGGTTAATTCTACTCGTGCTACATCAAGTCATGTGACTAAAAATCACGTAACATCACGGAACATTTAGTCAAGCGACCGAAAATCACGTAATATTATGAGACGAAGAAGTGCACGGCGAGCGGCACCGTTTCATGTCGGCTGCGTAAATTTTGGATTGACGGCGCTTTTTCAACTGGAACCACAAAATCCACATCTCAGCAGAAGCCGGAAGACCCAGGGATCACCTGGATACCAAATTCTACCAGGTGGGCCACCTCAATGGACAGCTTGCAAAATAGTTACGGCGCATGCGCGAGCAAGTTTATTTTCCACCAGATAACCTCGACCACAGACTGTCACGCAAACAATTTTTTCCGTTCACCGTTTTGCCGTACCCGCGTGCCTTCAGTAAAAGCACAGTGAGCCTGGAAAGCAGTCTGTGCACGAGAGTTTTTGGTTGGAAAACAACCTTGCAGGAAAGCCGCCTTGCAGATTTTTGCAAATGGTCAATTTCAAGAAATGTACCACCAGTCACGACGGCTGACGTGCTGGGCCTAACGCCGGTGACATAGCCGGAGAGACCTCGAGTCCCGGCTCTAGCAGAGCAAGCATGGAGGTTGTACAGGTAGACGGCGAAGATATTAAGGCGAAAGTCTTTAATGTCTCATGCTCACGTCCGTCCGGTGTCCGTCCGGCGTCCGGTGTCCGTCCGTCCGGTGTCCGTCCGTCCGGATGTCCGTCCGTCCGGTGTCCGTCCGTCTGTCCGGTGTCCGTCCGTCCGGATGTCCGTCCGTCCGGTGTCCGTCCGTCTGTCCGGTGTCCGTCCGTCCGTCCGGATGTCCGTCTGTCCATCCGTCTTTCCGTCAGTGGAATGGCTACACGCTTTCGCCGAACACACTTTGGAATGCACAAAGTGTCCTTCAATTTTGCCACCAGAAGAGTTGGACCAAGGCAATTGGTTCGAAATTAAAAGAAGTCATCGAAGACTCAGTGATGACGTGGACCCGTCACGTAATGAGAGAACACAACTACAGCGAGCGAAGGAGACCACTTCGAGCAAGAAAAAGGGCAATCGGAAGATCCGACAATTAATCGTCGCAAGCCGTATGCCAAACTTACCAGTCGATGACTACAGGATTATTATAAGACCGAGAGGCGGATTCAACGTGACCGAACACGCTACAGATCGCATCTACCACAGCGTTCGACGGGCTGCAAATGTTGAGCGTACAGCGGAGGAAGAAGATAGTCTTTGCCTAAACAAGAAGCAGAACATCATAGTCCTCAGTACACCATCGAAAGAACGAGCCAAAAAATACGTCGCAATAACCAGTCTCAGCATCGGGAGCAAGAAATATGAAACCTGCGCCTATCGCGCAGCACCGGAGAACACCTCGAAAGGCGTCATCCGAGGCATCTCTGCCTCTGAAAGCCCGGAAAACATAATTGGAAAGCTGGTCACTCCACGTAATCCCAGCGTCCTCTACGCAAAGCGTATGGGCAATACAAACAATGTAATCATCATATTTGATGGCTATCACGTCCCAAGCTGTGTGAACTACGGAGCAGCGCTTGTTCACTGCGTCCTTTACAAGAAACAGTTTGACATCTGCTACGAATGCGGCAGACTTGGACACCGAGCGGACGTCTGTCCCAATCCTGCCGACAAAATCTGTCGGGGTTGCAGCACCAGGAATCCAAAGCAAGACCACGAATGCAAAGTAGAATGCCAACTATGTGGAAAGGACCACCCGACCGGGGATAAACGCTGCCAAACAAGGTATCGGATTCCATACCTCGTCAAATGACGAAGGTGGGAACGTGCCAGGAGAGATGAACAAGTGGAATACGACAACTACGTTGACAAGCAAAGAAGCCCAAGTACAGCCAGCAGGAACGAATCAGGTTCCCTCACAAGAGTCAGGCGCAGGTCACGCTCCAGCAATCGATCAAGGTCAAGGTCGAAGCCCCGCAGTCTCCAGCCCACCAAGCCACCACAGGCCCATGGCAACAGCAGTGGCACTACCGGAAACCAGAACACCGGACCTCCATCACAGGTGAGCTGGGCTGACGTGGCTTCCGGGGCGCGCGCGGAGGCAGAGGCTGAATCTAACACTAGAAGCACAGAGTTAGAAAAAGAACTAGCAGACATGAAAAAAATTATGCTACAACATCATCGACGGATTGTAGCTCTAGAAGAAGAAAACAGAAGATTGAGGGCGGAAAACACGACTCTTAAAAACGGGCAGGGTATCACATTAGATTGCACAGAAGAACAAATGGCAGATAGGGAGGAAGAAGCTAACACGCCAGCCAAAAGCAAAGCCACAGAGGATAACCAGGCGATCACACTTAGGAAGACCAAGTCCAATAAAACTATTGAGAAAAGGCAGGATGCACTCGACAGGAAAATTGACAGTCTAGAAGACAAACTAGATATCCTAGATACAAGCTTTAAAGAAATGGCTGCACAAATTACCCAGAAAGTTACACAGGCCCAGATTCAACAACAATTTAATACAATAGCTACAAGATTTACCGACATTGAGACTTGCATGAAGACATGGGGACCTCAAACCAGTGGAGGCGGGCTCATGAAAACAATGGCTAAACCATATATGAGACCCTCGACACCTACGGTGAAGGGGACCGGAAAACCGTAACTGCCACCATGGATCGACACGACCATTATACTATCTGGCAATGGAACTGTCGAGGCTATAGTAGAAAAAGATTCAAATCCAACTTATATCAATACCTAATTAAAAATTACACCATCTCCCGCTAAAGGGAACCATGTGTAGATGTGAAGCAGCGGGCGCTAACGCTTACACTGGCGGCGGCGTTGACGCTGGCGCTCATCGCAGCGTTGCGCAGGAGAGAAAACTGGGGAGGCGCAAAGCAGGCAGTGATGGAGCAGTGTTTCCTACTGGAACATGCCAATCGCTGCTAATGGGCAATGAGAGACAGAAGACTCCGACTGGACACAGAGACCCGCACTCCGCTTTTAGTTAACGCGCACGCTGCGAATTTTTATTGTTCAACAACGCACAGGAGAAATCTTCCACCGGCACCACCTTGGAGGTCAAGATCCATTGCCATATATACGGGATGGCCAGTGAACGGTTGTGCAGCGCGAGCAGTCGGTTTTTTCAACCAAGAAACTCGCTAGCAGACGCTGCCTGCGTCGGCGTCGCGAGGCGAGAGAGGGGGAAGCGGAGGAGAGGAGAGAGAGGGGGGTGACACGCATGCGCAGTGGGGAGTGTGAACGCCGTGGGCAGGGATGCGTAGAGGAGAGAGGGGGGAGCGTAGGAGAGGAGAGAGAGGGGGACGCGCATGCGCAGGGGGGGAGTAAGACGCCGCGGGCAGGGACGGAGAGAGGGGGGGAGTGTAAGAGGGGGAGAGAGGAAGGGAGGCGCATGCGCAGTGAGGGTGTGGTTGCCGTGGGGAGGGATGCCTAGAGGAGAGAGAGGGGGGAAAGGAGGTTTTTTATTTTTATTTTTTCTTTAACTGTTTGCGCATGCGCAGTAAGGGTGGGCACGCGGCACACCACCACCACCACCACCACCACCACCACCACCACCGGATTAAGCTTCGCCATAAGATGCTTCACATCTAATAAGGAACATCCTGATGTCATATTGTTACAGGAGACATACTGCAAGGCCAAATTAACAGGATAGAGATCATTCTGTAGTGCCGACGGGGGAGACAATAGTTGTCACCACTCTAGTTAAGCGTCACCACACTGTCGTACAGCATGGCACTGGCATTGCGGATGTAGAGAATTTATTAATCGAGTTAATACCTTCTAGGAAAAATAATCAAAGCTTATTTATCCTTAATGTTTACAGCAACCCAAGAAATAGACATCCAAATTTCCGATCACTTCTCTGCAAGACCCTCTCTATCGCGAATGGTAGAGCCTTGGTTATTGGGGGGGAATTCAACGCTCAACACATGGCATGGGGATACAAATTTCAAAACCCCAAGGGCAGACAGCTATGGCAAGATGCCCAACAACAGGGCCTTACTCTCATCACAGACCCTTGGACTCCTACGAGGCGAGGGTCTAGTGTTGCCTCAGATACTACGCCAGATCTCACTTTTACGAAGAACATTAGGGATGCAAAGTGGCTCAACACGCTACCGGATCTAGGAAGTGATCACAGTATCCTCGAAATCAATATAAAAGCAGGGCCACGCAAATCTAAGGGCAAGCAACTCAAAATTGTAGACTGGGACAAACTCAGAGAGATCCGCAAAGAAAAGAATAATACTATTTCAGATATAGTAGACTGGACCACGCAACTTAAACAGGCTGTTAATTTAGCGACACAAGTCATCACTCAGGAAGCCCAAGTGGAACAGGTAGACAGTAAACTCCTACATATGTGGGAAGCAAAAGAAGGTCTCCTGAGGAGATGGAAAACCCAGAGACACAACAGGACGCTCCGACGAAGGCTAGCCCGGCTTAACAGGGACGTAGAAACATACGCACAACAGCTCTGCAAACAACAATGGGAGGAAACATGCACCTCTATGGATAAACAGTTAGGGCTATCCAGAACCTGGAACCTTATCAGGTATATTTTGTGTTTCGAGGACACAAAAGCAACGTACAGACAAAACATAAACAAAATATTACATGCATATGAAAACACCAAAGAAGCTTTTATTGATGAGGTAGCCGCACTGTATTTATCTCGGGATAAGCCAGCGACACACCCACATTACACAGGCGCCGAAAACGCACAACTAGACGAAGAGATCAGCGAAGCGGAGTTAAGAGCAGCTTCACAAAAGGTTAATACCAAATCGGCGCCAGGTCTAGATGGCATAACAAACAAGATGATGCGAAATCTCGACGATGCTTCTCTAGAACAACTTACCAAGTATATGAACGACTGCTGGGAATCAGGCACAATACCGGAACAATGGAAGACAGCTAAAAATTATGCTGATACCTAAACCAGGCAAGCGGCTACAGCTGGAGAACTTACGACCCATTTCGCTCACTTCCTGTGTGGGAAAACTCATGGAACACGTTGTCCTAACAAGAGTGACCAACTATCTCGAAGACAACGACGTTCTTCCGCCTACCATGTTAGGCTTCCGGAGAAATTTGTCGACACAGGATGCAATGCTCCAACTTAAGCATGAAATCATAGAAAACACAAGTCGAAACACTAAAGCTATTCTAGGTTTAGACCTAAGGAAAGCTTTTGACAGTGTTACGCACGAAACAATATTAAACAGAGTAAGAGAGCTAGGCCTAGGCCAGCGAGTCTACACATACATTCGAGACTTCCTAACTAACAGAAAAGCGCGCATTAAAAGAGGAGATATTGAGTCCGGGGAACTACAGCTAGGAAGCGCAGGTACGCCCCAAGGGTCAGTAATTTCTCCTATGCTGTTTAATCTCGCTCTGATCGGCTTACCAGCAAAGCTACAGGAAATCGACGGCCTCCATCATACCATCTATGCTTACGATATTACCCTATGGGTGAGCGATGGTAGTGATGGAAAAGTTGAAAACACATTACAATGTGCGATAGAAACAGTTGAACAATACTTATTAGGAACCGGGCTGGCGTGTTCCGCAGATAAATCTGAGCTCCTCATTTATAATCCATCACGACGGGGCCGAAAACCACGCAACTACGAGGAAAATATCAACCCAGAAATTCACCTCACTACGGCAGATGGTAAACCCATACCCAAAGTGGATAGGATCAGAGTATTGGGACTTATTATTGAAAGTAACGGGCACAATGGCGAGACCATACGCAAATTAGATGATGTAACGTCTCAAATCATGCGGCTACTTAAACGCATAGCCAACAAATATAGCGGAATGAAAGAAGCCAATCTGCTTAGACTAGTCCAAGCGTTCGTAATAAGCAGAATAGTTTACGTAGCATCGTACCTACGATGGCACTCATCAGAACGATACAAATTAGACTGTTTAATCGGGAAAATTTACAAGCAAGCAATAGGACTCTCCATCACCACTAGCAACGATAGTCTTCTGCAGCTAGGTCTACACAATACATTGGATGAGTTAATCGAGGCACAGCGCATCGCACAATACGAACGCCTATCCAGAACTAAAACAGGCAGGCAAATATTGGATCGGCTAGGTATTGCGTATCACACTCAGCATGGCGTCAAAGAAGATATGCCCAGACACATTGGAGGCGTGATAACCGTCCTTCCTATACCCAAGAATATGCATCCCGCCCACCATCAGGGCAGACGGGAAAGCAGGGCCCGCGATATACAAAGGAAATTTGGTAAGAGCATGGACACCGTATTCGTAGATGCAGCTAGATACAGACACAAGCGCGCCATACACAGCCGTGGTTATAAATAATGAGGGAAAATGTATAACTAGTGCTACCGTCCGTACGCCACACGTAGAAACCGCAGAGAAAATAGCTATGGCATTACCCATAGCACAAACACGAGCTGACGTAATAGTCAGTGATTCGCAGACGGCGATAAGAAACTTCGCAAATGGTAGAATCTCCCCAGAGGCACTACAGATTCTAAAACCTGGTATTAATCAAGAAAAAAGTGTCCATCTCATATGGACACCCGCTCACACACTATCAGACGGTAGCAATGAGGCAGCGCACCGCATGGCTCGAGGGCTTACAGACCGAGCATCGGTTAGTCCCGCCTCAGGGAATTCCGACGAGTGGGAGTGGGAAGATAGAATGACCACATTTAACGAAATTACAGCACACCATAGATTGCAGAGGCGTACATTCCCCCCCGCCTCACCCGAAACTGAGCAAGAAACAGTCTGTCGAATGGCGGCAGTTACAAACCCGTTCCTACCCGAGTCCAGCTATCATGCACATAATTCACCCAGATTTATATACGACAGACAAGTGCAGACATTGCGACTTTAGAGCCACCTTAGAGCGCATACTATGGGGATGTCCAGGCACAATAAACAATAACCATGATGCAGCCTGAAACAGCGACAGCCTCCGCGCGCGCTGGGAGTCTGCGTTGCTCAGCTCGGATCTGGAGCAACAACTCTGGGCCGTCCAGCGAGCCGAGGAAGCCGCCAAGGGCCAGCAACCCTTGGCCGAAGCCTAGGCGGGATCCAGGCCTATCCCACCAATTCGCAGGGCGCCTAATAAAGTTATTTGATCTGAACTAGTCACGTGACTAAAATTAATGTAACATTACGTTACAACTAGGCACGCTACTAAGATCACGCAGCATCACACAATAGCTAGACACGAGAAATGCTGCTGCCATAACCATGTAACAAACAGACACGTGCCATGTTCCTGTGAAAAGCCACGTTACTGCTGGTCACATGACTAAAATCACGTAAGATCACGTAAAATCTAGTCACGTGAGTGAAAGCACGTAAGATGACGTAAAAAGTAGTCACGTGACTGAAATCCCGAACATCACGTAACCTCTGGCCACGTGAGAAAAGTCACGTAGCCTCACGTAACAAGTGGTCACGTGACTAACATCACGTATCATCACGCAACGCTAGTGACGTGACTAAAAAAAGCGCAACATTACAGAACAAGTCACGTGACGAAAATAACTCAAGATCACGTAAATAGTCACGTGACATGTTCGCACCAAAACCACGTGACGCGCACGTAGTGTGGGGAACCGACCGACACCGGCGATTAATAGCTAAGTCTCGCCATACTTAGCCCTACTTTACTCGGATAAAAGTGAAGAGCAGTGCGGCTTCTCGCCGTCAACGGAACCCCCCACTCCAGCCAAAGGCGTCGCCGTGTCGTCGTGACCACGCGGAAGACCACTTTCGCGCCGCGCTCACGAGAGGTATCACAAAGCAGCATGTGAAAGCGTGTCACAAAGCGGCCG
The DNA here is from genome assembly GCA_030522465.1 of Rhipicephalus appendiculatus. Taxonomy (NCBI): domain Eukaryota; kingdom Metazoa; phylum Arthropoda; class Arachnida; order Ixodida; family Ixodidae; genus Rhipicephalus; species Rhipicephalus appendiculatus. Next base: position 10,435 of record JALIZH010016345.1, on the reverse strand, counting down.
GGACACCATTGGCTGGAGGGAGGTCTTGTGACGGCGAAAAGCCGCACGGCTCTTGACTTGTATCCCACTATAGCAAAAACTTGAAGAGGCCATAACACGGTAACCCGACATTTTGTGGTTTTCAGTGAAAACTAAAACTAGAGGGTCTATTATGCCGATACAGATATGAATAGTGGGCCGTGAGAGAATATTTCAGTGCAAAACAAGCCCTAGAAATCGCAGGCCGTAAACCCCGCCCATCGCCTGCGACCGCCATTTTGCCGTGGCGCGCGTGACGTCATGAGCTGGAAGGAGCGGAACCATGGTCTTCTACCGAAGTTTCAGCCGCTGCAAATCGTTCAATTTTAGTGCAAAGGTGAAGAAAGTCTAATTATCTCGATTTCACGCACAGTTGACCACGGAGCAATATCGTTCGCAGGAATGCAGACGCTCGCAGCTGCAGCTAGCTCCTTGTTACGTCATCGCTCGCAAGTGAGCCAGTGTTGCCAGACTCTCAGGCCACTCGCGTGTTTATCAAAAATATTCGCTTATAAACTGAGTGCACGACCAAATTTGCTACCATTTCGCCAGCTTAATTGTTAATGCACAAGGATTAACCCCCATAACACATATTATGATCGAAAATTGGAGGCCATGGCCTCTTTAACATCTCTAGCAAAAGCTTGGTAGTAACAGCAAACCAAGCTAGGTCGAACATCAGCTCCACGGTTTGTTCCAGCCTTGCGCCACAAGCGCAAGCTGCGCACTTTATTGATAAGCGAGATAAGTGGAATTCATTTACTACTGAGTAGGTGCCGTGATTACGTTGGCAGTAATATAAACCACGTGGAACAGACACCGCCTACTAGCGTAGGCATGAGTCTAGGCGACGCCGAAGCCCAGCACTCGCCGGCCCAATTTGTCATATTCAGGTTTCTGTTCGCCGCATTTCGAGTCTAGTTTCAGTCATGCGGCTTGATAGATTTAACTTTGTTGTAATATTTCGCAATCCCTCGTTGTCTCTCGAATAGTCGGCTGCGGTGTCGACGTACGGAAACAGATGGTTCCACTTCCTGTGAACAACGCAACGGGACGCGCCATGCCGCAAGCATTTCCAGCCATCTGCATTACCGATGACTTTAACGCGATAGCGTTAAAGAGCTTGTTTCGCAGAATTTACGGCGTCGCCGTCGTTGCTTGTGAGCGAACAATCATCCTTTTGTCCGTGACCTAAAGATCGAGAAAGATGCAGATAAAATAAATAATAAAATATTTCGGTTCGAAGTGCGAAGCGAACCCAGGCCGTCTGCGTGGCAAGCAGGTGTTCTACTACAGAGCCACGTCATTGCTTCAAACTTCATTGAGAAAAAAAAAAGCTATAATAACATCACGTAGTGGAAGCCGTCTCCTTAGCCCATGTCTAGGAAACATGCCCATGTCTAAGGTTCTGCGTGCCAGAATCCTAGAATCGCACTAGGCGTCCAAACAAGGGATTTGCGCAACTAGAGAGCAATTTTAAGTTGCACCCCCCCCCCCCCCTCATTACAAAGTATGCAGCTCCGCAAGTGCACGTGGCACTTCACGGACGTGTAGTGGGTACTTCGCCAATTAGTAAAAGGAAGAACTATGGCGCAGTGAGAACTTAGCAACTATACATTCAGTAGACATAGGATAGGTTAAAACGGACAATGTTACACACACAAACGTTCCTTTTCTTGCCCCATGGTTGAAGGCAATGCGCATGGCGCCCACTTACGCTATCGCATTCTACTCTTGATGGCGAAGCTCAAGCAACCTCCATGTTTTAATTTCCTTGAAGGCCATCCTGCGCCAAGTTGCTCTTCGCCCATGTTTGACGGGCCGCCGGCCGATAAATTATTTTGCACAATTTTTTATTGCTTAACGAACTGCTGGCTTGCCACAGTGTACTGTCCAGACAAAAATAAATGCCTTTAGTGCACACCAGAGCCGTTTCCCCGACAGTCAATATCGGTGCTTGTCAATCGTTCATCGTCGACGCGAACTCTTCAACACAGTATGAGAAGTTGATATGTCGTTGCTCCTACAGCCGGACAGAATGAAAGCGTCAAATTTGGGGACTACAAAATAGTGTTATTGATGGGCCAGCACTGTTCCACGAAATAATAGATTATTACAACAAAGATGTCAAAACTAGCATACATATCTAATACCATTGCAATATAAAAGACAGCACTGGGACGAATACAACAGCACATGAAAGACGGTGGGACATGCGATGCCTTCTACATCATTATGAACCAAACTAACTTGTCCCTTTATCTCTTATTCTGCAATGCATATGTAATACTGATCAGTGATGAGAACAAATGAAATGCAACGACCAATTAACAATGAACGCGAAATTAGGACAGGATTTGCATGGAGTCAAACTAACAATGCAGAAGAATACGTTTTACGGTGGCTAACTGAAACAAAGTTGGAAATATTATTAAGTGTGTTATACTGAAGACTTGGCACCAGCAATTAGCTAAGACGGATGCTTGCGCGAATTCGTCCATACTTAAGCGCCCTGCGACACAAAGTAAGCGTGTCGTTTTCATCGCTTCTTCTAGAACTGTGGATTGTACCGATATCATTACGCAAGTGTCAACGCCGTAAAGAAAGCTGTTATAATTTTATTATACAGAGAAACCACTTTGATTTCGGACGACAGTGACACAAAGCGGCTATTTCCGTCATCGGAAGCGACATTTCAGCGTGTGGCGGTGACGACAAAGACCGTTTGTTTTGTCTGGCTTGACACGTCAACTCACATGTAATATTTATATGGTTGAAGTAGGCCACACCATTGCGTGAAAAAAAAATGAAAACAGTTGTTATACTTCCTCACATATGAATGGCTTTTTGTTTTTCATGATCCAATTTCGAAAACAATTGCTAAGAGACGCGAAGTGCACTGCGCAACGGCCTCCACGTGGTGGCACCTCCGGTAAGTCTGTACAAGAGGCACGCGGTGATTGGAACCAGCCTTTAACTTCAGCGGCAGAGTGAAATGCCAAAGGAAACCTTTTTTCTCGTCAGCTGCTGGGTTTTTCAAGCTTGAAGACACTAAGTTCCGTTCCCGCTGATCGGTTTTGATAATTGTTTGTGCGTTTATCTCAGCATTCCACACTACGCACACGTCAGTGCTACATAAGGCAGACGAAAGAACGTTGCAGGGCCCTTTTAATACCCGACAGGTATACCAGGAGTCTGGATCTTCAGTGTAGATGTCCTCGTGGAATAGGAGCTCAATTGAAGAAAAATACTTGCTGGCAAGTTACATGTTGCTAAACTCAGAACGGCGGACAGAGTGACAGAAAAGGAGGGACGCTAACTCCCGATTAGTTTGTTGCGAAATTTGCCGCTGCTGAATTGACTTTATTCGGAAGGACTGTTGGTAGATACTCAGATGCAGCTTGGCGTTTCGTGAAAGCATTTTTCAGCGGCGTCGAAGACAAGTCGTTGAACAGACGAATCGGAAGACGGACTTTCACAAAAGACCGCTTAACAGTACTTCCGGAAAAAGTTCTGAACTACATGCACAATCTCACCTGAAGTGACGTGTTTAGAAAACTCAGGACGCAGCTAGCTTTGTTTGCAACTTCACATTTCCACAATATGAAAGTGTCAGTTTGGGAGCGCAAATAGTCAGCAATACACCGGCTAACGTCACTAACGTCACACCGGCTAACGTCATCACCTGCGACACATGTGAAAAGGGGACACCTAGTGGACGGCGTCCTTTTTTATGTCGCCATTTTGATTCTGTCGTGCCTCCCATCCTCTTCATACATATCCCATTGCCCTTCCCCATGGTTGGATCATGCTTCAAAGTTTCATACGTGGAACTTCAGATATTACGAAACAACGCACGAAAAAAAAAAAAAACTTCCTATCCATAGCATCCAAGGGGTACATAGCAAAATGTTAAGACTTTGACAATGCTCCAACCAAAAAATGGGTTTATTCCCGACGTTTCGGAACCAACTCGGTTCCTTCCTCAGGGGGGAGTGACAGCGGAGGTGTCGAGGTGCAACTTCTTTGACGGCCCAGCTGGGGAGAAGGAGGGAAGGCGTGTCTTCTTGCGCGGTTCGTGTGTTAAGGGGGGTAATGGTTACTGTGGTTGCGTGGGGTTGAAGGGGGGCTGGGGGCGGCCGGGGACCGTTGAGTTCTCGGTTTGGCTTGTTTTTCTTGCTGTTGTTAGGCCATGAACGTAAACAGGTGGCAAGTTTCCTTCAGAGCGGTTCAAGTTGTTTTCAGTTGTTTTGGATGTACCATGATTCTAGTAACAGTCGTTTTTGTTAGTTTTTTTCTGTTGTCCGAATGTCGGTTTTTTCGAAAGCACTGTTGTGGTCGGCATCTTCTGAGTGTTCTGCAAGGGGGGTTTCGGTGTCTTGAGAACGTCCTCACGTCGTTTCTGTGCTGCCTATTTCTTTCGGTTAAGTTTTTTGTTTCGCCAATGTCTGTAGCCTCGCAGTCGGAACATTTGATCTTATACACGACGCCTCGCGCTTTCTCCCTCGGTTGACAGTCTTTGGGTTTCGACACAAGGAGATTTAGTGTGTCTGTTGGCTTGTGGGCGACCGTTATGCCTTCTTTCTTTAGGATCCTGCCGATGGCTTCACTGGCGCCTTTTGCACAAGGGAGGGAGATTCGCTTCTGGGAAGGTCGGGGGGCTGGGAGATCCGTTGGAAGTTCTTTTCTTGTTTGCTGCCGAATCGCTTTCCTGAATGAAATGGTGCGGGTACCCATTTTTTTTTTTGGAGTTCGGCGAAAACGGTGTTCCTTTCTTACCTTGTGTCGGATTCTAATGTGCCATGTGTTTCCGTTCTTCTTATTTAAGTATTCACTACCGATGCTTTGTGGCTGGCCGGATGATTGGAATTGAGGTGCAGGTAACGGCCTGTGTACATAGGTTTGCGGTAGACTGAGAAACTTAGAAAGTCTCCCGTTCGCTTGATTAGTAAATTAAGGAATGGAAGGGATCCGTCTTTTTCGCATTCACAAGTGAATTGAATGTCCGGTTCTATGGAGTTCAGATGGCTCAGTAGGTTGGTGACTTGCGACTTCTTTACAACGCAGAAACAATCGTCCACGTACCTGAGGAAGACCTTGGGTTTCTGTGCAAATGTGCTGAGGGCCCTGTCTTCAACGTTTTCCATGGCGATGTTGGCCATGGTCACTGAGATGGAGGCTCCCATTGGTGCTCCTTTTACCTGCCTGTAGTATTCGCCTTTAAAGCAAAATGTGTACATTATTTTTATCTTCTTCAGCGACTCCAACACAGGCATTGCGGGTCCCTCCGTCTGACACAGGAGTAGGTCGGCAGCTGGCGTAAGGTTGAAATGTAACTATTGCATAATATTCAGAGGTAGTGCGAATAGGTCACTGTGCCGATTTGTCTGGAAAATATATAAAAAATTTTAAGCCATGCTCTTCGAAGTGTGCCGCGATTTCCGGTCTGTCTAGAGAAGCCACATGCATTGCGCTTATCGTGCGCTCGTTCCACAGCTGGCGTGATTTTATTATATGAGTTATACGTGGTTTTTTTGCATGACATCGCTACAACACTTATGGATACCAAAAAGCTGCTTTAACCTAGTGGCCTTAGTTGGGCTCGAGGTGAAAAAGAAAGAAATGTCGTTTGCTTTATGCAAATAATATAATGATATATTAGAAACATGCGCAAGGTAGACGCTGATTAAAAAGAACATGTTTCGTTATACTTATCTTTCCAAAGAATTGCACGTTTTATCATCACAACCACTTATCGGTGCAGAGAATTATATTGTAACAAGTACTGCCGCTGACTGGCGGTAGCGATTCCGTTTTTTGCCCTTTAAAGTTACTGGCTTGTTTTGCATAATTTTATTTCGTCTGTAGTCGGAAGGATCTAAAATGTTTAATCATCATGATTGGCAGCCTATTTTATATCCACTGCAGGACGAAAGGCTCTAGCAGTGATGTTAAAGGAGCAGTGACATCAACTTTACGCTTGTCGCGTTTTTTGCGTCAACGTGTAGTTATCGATCCCCTAGTAACGATTCGGTACCGATAATGCAACAGAGGGACGATTTAATATTTGTAATAATGATCACTATGACCAGTATCGAACGCAATTCAAAACGGGAGCAAAGCCCGCCAATTTTCAGCGCTGCCAGCGCTGCCAAGCGGTCACCTCCCTCGGTCACGCCCCATCTGATCACGTGGCCACACGAAATGGTGACGCGAGTTTCAGCGGACATTTCGTCTGCTCAGCGAGCACGTGTAGGCATGTCTTCGGCACCCGCCGCTGTCAAGAGCGTCCAGAAGCGACGATGAAATCACTGAAGAATATGGAATCGCTGCGATTCGCGACGTGGCGAATCCTTTACGGTTCGATCCTCTTCAGAGTAGTGATTCTGATATCGACGCCGGACCGAGCAGCTACAAGGAGGCAGCTGGAGACGCACACTTGGGCCATGCTGGCTGGCAGACATGTCACAACTACGCATATGAACGCTGCGTGCGTGTTACTTGTTTGAAATGATATTTCTCTGAACCATACGTTCTGTACTGGTGCACTTTGATCGGTTATTGTCGTGTTTGCGTCTTTCTAAACATAACCAATGTGTTGTTATAACTGGTCAGTTAGTGAATGTCGCCATGTGTGTCAATTGTAGCGCATACTGCTCAAAGACTGAAACGCGACAAGAAAAAAAATTGGCCGCGTATCTGCGTGTTTCGCTGCAAATGTCGTCGAAAGACGATAGTCTTGTGCCGACTGCACTGCATGAGCGGCATGAGTACCACAATTTAATAGCTGGGATAGCCGCTGGGCTCGTTTTTCGGACGTTTTCCGGGCACGCTTAGACGGACGCTGGCGTTTCTCCGCTGAAATTTGGTCGTCGGTCTTTTCTCTGCGTTCTCTTACGGATACGTAAAGCCGCGACATCTTCTGTATTTGGATCCTCTATGTCCTTTAATGCCTCAAATGAGTCGGTGTAAATAGTTGATGGTGTTATGTTATCCTGCAGGGCGGTCCAGATGGCCAAAAGTTCTGCTTGTGTAGGCGTCGCGTAGTCCATTCTGCATGTGTAGCGCTTGGCCTCACCGGTCGAGGGTTTGTACCACGCTAAGGCCCCCATCAGCGACCTTCGGTCCTCCCTTTCCCTAATAAAAGAATTTATCTATCTATCTCTGCGTTCTCTGATCATGTCTTGTAGAGTGGGTCGTATTTCATCAAGCGGCCATATATGTTTTGCCTTGCCTGAGACAGCGCTCTTCTACGATGAATCAGCCGCATCTGGCTGGCATTGATAAAACAGAAGAGGACGCCATCTACAGCGCTACCGGGGAACATCGGCTTGTGTTGAACTATGCTGCTGCCAGGTGGCAGCACCACAGCGTCGAAGTTAAATCACTGGGCGGAGACTTGTTTTGTACACAGCGGCGCATTCAGCGCCGCGTAATAAACACTAGGATCTTTATAATTACGTATCTATAGATTTTGTTTTAAAGGAACACTGTGAATACTACTAAGGTGTTGATGTTGTGCCTCAGGTATGCGTAATATTTGATTTTTAATTGCCCACGCTCACCCGTATGAACACATGCCTTTCGGTCAAGATTGGAGGTCGTAAGGCAGGGGGGTTAAACTTTGGCCAGCTAACTGAATCGTGCGACGTGCTGACAAACAGAGAAACAGACAGACCAAAATTTCTCCGTTTAGGTATCCCAAGAAAGACTATCGTCTTTAAAAAGTGAGACGCGGAGGCCTGGCATTTTGATTCCGTGAGCGCGTTGTGGGGAGAGCGTTTCGCAATGGTGCAGCAAACTTTCTGCTTGATCTCTTATTTGAAGAGCACGATTGCAGCGCACAATGGTTCCACGGCATGCTGGCACGTAATGCGATGGAGATCGTAGCTTCGAATAATCACATTCGCGCTCATGGCTCCACGACAGATCACCCGAAGCGGCACAACGAAAACGCAGGATTCACACGAACGCGCTGCACGAACCAAGCGAAAAAAGAAAAAAAAACAAACAAGCGACGCCGTTGCCAGGCAGCCCATGGCGTCGCCGCCAGGCGGTACCACAAGTAGGCCCCGCGATGACAACACTAAACTTGTTGACGTCAGCGTTGCTCGCGCATCGTCACTCAGCGCCTGAGGCCTACGAGCTAGCTGAACACGTCAAAATAGTGTCGATGTTGCATGGCATGAACGTGCCATTGAGCCTTTGCACGCTCTTTGCGCTCGATATAGAATAACTTCTGCGTAACAGACGCAATTCATACTACGCTAAAAAAAACCCATGCATACCAAGCAATCAAGTGAACGCCACATCTCGAGTTTGAAATTTCATGTCACTGCTCCTTTAATTTGCCATGTCCTGCGCTACCGGATTCCGCATGTTACGGCGTCCTATTTCTTAACTTCATCAGAGCACCCAATCGTCTACCTTGTTCGACTACGTTTCCCACCTCTTCGTATCAACGCTTTGGCCCTAAGTGACCGTCAGTTATCAGTTATTACTCGCCTTACGTGACCTTCGAAGACGAGGTAGTGGTGGTGGGGGGTGTGGCAGCTGGCGGGGTTAGTTAGCCAAATATAGCCGGCAATTTTTTCCGCCTGAAATCTCATGAGTTGGTCGTTGAGATGTGTCACCAGGTGTCAAAAAACTCCGTGTCTCGCAGGCATGAACACATCAGTCACTCAGTTTTCCTGATTGCCGCAGAGCCTCAGAGAAAAACGACGTCTTAAAATGCCTGATGCGTAATACTGTACTATGCACTGTACGTCGCTTCTGTGTCCTCCATGCTCGTGCAGGTTCTTCTACAATGCTAGAAATTGCCACAATTAACGTGGCTCTGCGAAAAGTACGTGCCTACTCGACACTGGATGTCGCGGTGCTTCCAGGCTCGAGTTAAATGCTACAACGACTACGTTGCCTACCTAAAAAAATATGTCTCCGTATAAATCTCTGGCACTAACTAAATATTGAATGTGCAAGGGATTTAGGTTTTAAGGAATCCCATATACCACGTTGGAATTGAAGAAAACCTAAGATGTGGTTATCTTCCACACGGTTCTGAATTGTATTCCCGGCAGCGCTTACTCAAACTCCGGACGCAAGTGAGGGTGCAGTGATTACCAGTTAGGGGCCTTACGGAAAGAAAGGGGCAAGAAAGCTTTGCAGGAAGCGCGTCACTTCGGACGAGCTTCACGACTCACCCCGTGCTACGAGCATCGAAATCGCTCTTGGTGTCGACTATGTGTAATTGGCTTTCCGTGTAGAGTAGCGCGCCTTGCTATGACCCCTGCATGGTTGCTTCCAACAAAAGGGAAATCTTCTGCAACTCTCCTGAGGCGTATCATGTAGTCGGCTGATACGCACCGAAGAGCTATTTCTAGGAAGATGAGCGACCTGCATTGTACGCCATAGACAAGTAAGCGTACTTAAGTGCGACCACCCACATTGGCCATCTCCACACTCCGGAGTTAATAGTGAATGATCTGGAAATCGGGTAGGCCGCGAATGTTTGGGAAGAACAAAAGCTTCAAACATGAGGCGCCTGCCACTCCTTCGTTCCAGGAAGACTGACGCGCTTCTTCTTTCCTGCGCTCTAGAGTTCGTATTCGTCGTGTATTGACGCGACACTTCGTCATTGACCGCGCGTGTAAAACCGCCAGTGACCGTGACGGCATGGTCTCAGCGGCTTTCAGAGAATGCCTTTGTCAGAGCCATGCGAAATCACTTCGCAAAATCACGCGCACAAAGCGCGCCACCTGGTTAGTAGTCTCTTCGAACTGGTCGTCTCTGTCCTCCTGCGCTGAGGTGGACAACTCGCACCTCTACCAGAACAGAAATCGGCCTCCTTGGCGCAATATTGCGCCACCACCTTTGGTATGTCGATTCCAACTAAGTCCTGGCCTTCAGTCTGTAGCGGCCGTGGAATGTTTCGAGTACAGTGATGGTCAGACTGCTACCGCCGTGGAGGGTAAAAAAACTGACCAGTTCCAGAAAGGCCGTTACTGGGAATTGAACACGGCAACCCCTAACACTCCAACTGTATAAAGTGAAGCAGGACTGGGCTAATTGCTCCAAGAAGTACCAGGCGTTCACTTGAGTGCCGTTGTCCTAAGTGAGGTTTGAAGAACCGTTGAAGCATCTACAGTGCTGTCTAATAAGCACGTCTTCTGTCAAAGACGGCTCTTCTATGAGGGTGAAAACCTTTACCAATATGTCTTTTTTTTTTATTCCAGAGTTCTTGAACTAAGCAAGAGTGTACGCTGTGACCCTTGTAAAAACAGGATGCACTTTGGGGGCCACACACCGCTTTTATTGGTTTGAGCCGATAAAACGTAAGGCATGTTTTTTTCAGCGCTTTACGTAAGAACGTATAAGCGAAATAGACCGTGCGTCAAGCGGCAGTGAAACGGCTGCTGAA
>JALIZH010016344.1:0-19901 GCA_030522465.1 Rhipicephalus appendiculatus | reverse complement strand
CGTGTGCGTAGTTCTTCTAGGGCTAATGAGTGTTTTCCTTATGTGTACAATAAAAAATGGTGTTATGTATGATCTCGCCTCGTCTATTTTTCTGGCCGACTGTTATGCGGAAATCCGTGACACTCGATTATCTCTTGCGCGTCGCTGTTGCAACTGGGCAGCTGAGAATGCTATGTTACGAAATAAGTGTTACCCCCTGGCTTTACGACTTTTTCAGATAGCATGAATGCCAGCAATCATGCAAAGTAGAAGTCCAAAGGAGGATATGGTCGGTGTGCTTGATAATTTGCACAGACTCAAGCGGCAAGACAAGAGGAATCAGCACACGTGAAGAAAACTTACGTCACCGTGATACAGTTCGACAGCTTCAGCAACCCACGCCAACTGACTCGGAAGACGGCGCGGGCGAACAGCCACAACGCCTTTCGCTCAGTCTCACCCACTCGCGATCGCCGACGTGACATCGAGTCAATCGAAGATGGCAAGCAGTAACAATAAGTCTAAAGACCAGCATTCAGCTTTACGCATATGGCAATGGAACTGTCGATCGTACCGTCCACGACATGCGAGCCTACAAGAATTCATCAAGCCTAACCAACCCCACATCATCGCACTCCAGGAAACCAACACGCAGAACGTCCGTCTGCAGGGATACATTACCTGCGCACAAACCCAAAGCACTGCCATACTTGTCAAGAAACTATTTCAGCGCAAAAGCACGAGGTCGAGCAAACGCAGACGGAGCACACCCTGATAGAGATTCTGCCGGAACGAAAGACGCAGAAAAGTCTATTCATAGCCAACGTGTACAGCCCCCCCTCGAGATCAGCTATCAGATTTCCATCACTTCGTACGAGAAATCAGGAAGCGCACGAATGACCACCAGGTCGTTATCGTGGGAGACTTCAATGCCTCGCACATGGCATGGGGCTATCATATCACCACGAAGAAGGGCTCTAGGGTGCACGATGTCGCCCAGCACCACAAACTAACACTGTGGAACGACGCTCTTCAGAAGACGAGAATCGGGAACAGCGTCTCCAGAGACACCAATCCCGACCTCACCTTCACGGCGAACGTCATCCGGGCAGAGTGGTGTGTGCTACCACAAACCTTAGGTAGCGATCACCATATCCTCCAAGTTGACGTAGTCCACACTCGCAGAGAGACCAAGACAGGAATAGCACGCTTAACGGAATGGAAATTCTTCAGGGATGACCTCGATGTTGAAACCACTATATCCCGACATTGAGGAGTGGTTCAAGAATGTGCTAGATACAGCCGAACGTCACTCTAAGGACTAGAGCACTGCACGGGCCGTAATTCTCGGCCCGGGCCCGGCCCGAGCCCGGCACTCGTTGAAGTTTACCCGCCCGTACCCAGCCCGGTGACTCAAAAGCGAGACCCGGGCGCGGCCCGAACCCGAAAAAATTTCAGCTACCCGGCCCGGCCCGGCCCGACCACAGATCGGGCCCGACAGAGGCTCGAGCCAATAATCCAGGCGGTGCAGTCCGTACATGGAATCGACAGCAAGGCGTTTTGAGTGGCAAATATCTACGTTTTGTTGGCGCATGATACGCTAACAAGTATGCTTTAATCTGCGGCAATTCCTCGTACACAAGGGCTTCACTCTGGTAAAAGTTGACCGGGAATACTGGGTACAATGAACGGTTACTCGGCAGGAGTTTACTGTGAATTTTTAAATGCGAAGCATTTCTTAGCGAACTTCGGCGACTTTGAGCGTATCTATCTATATATCTATCAAGCTATCTATCTATCTAGCCGCCTACGACTTTGTGCTCTCCCGGCCGTATCGTTATTGCGATTTCTACCAAATTTGGTATGGCATAACATGACCGTATGACGAACATAAATGGCTGGTCATATCATGAAAATCATGACTAACTTGTCATGAAAAGTATGATTTACATGCCACGCTCATGGCGCTCTCGCGGCCGTTTCCTTAGCTTGAGATACACCAAATTTGGTATTGAGTGACGTGACTGTATGACGAACATAAATGACACGTGGTAATATGGAAATCATGACATGTCATGAGCGACATCACTTGCATTCCACGCTGATGGCGCGCTCGCGGCCGTTTCTTTAGCTTGAGATACACCAAATTTGGTATTGAGTGACATGACTGTATCACGAACATAAATGACAAGTGGTAATATGGAAATCATGACATGTCATGAGCGACATGACTTGCATTCCACGCTCATAGCGTGCTCGCGGCCGTTTCGTTAGCTTGATATACACCCGATTTGGTATTGAGTGACATAACTGTATGACGAACATAAATGACACGTGGTAATATGGAAATCATGACATGTCATGAGCGACATGACTTCCATTCCACGCTCATGGCGCGCTCGCGGCCGTTTCGTTAGCTTGATATACACCAAATTTGGTATTGAGTGACATGACTGTATAACGAATATAAGTGGCAGGTGCTAACATGAAAATCTTGGCGTGCATGTCATCGACAACGCCATTTACATGCCACGCTCATGGTGCGCTTGCGTCCAGTTCGCTAGCTTGATATACACCAAAATTGGCATCGCGCGACGTGACTGTATGACGAACATAAATGACAGGTCCTAACATGTAAAACATGACATGCAAATTATGTAAAGCATGACTTGCTCCTTCCTGGCTGCTTCGCATTACATCGATTCCCACAGTGCGTGGGATCTGCCGGCTTTTTTTCTACAAATACCATGGGAATCGTTAAGATCGGTTCGTAGCAGATATTGTTGCAAGAACGGTGATTTGTAGCATGAAATCAGTTTCATCAGGGAGCGCGATAACGACCGAGGAGACAGAAAACAGAACTCTCTCGTCACTTTGTTTTTATTGCACTGACTATTAAAATTTTAATCATGCTCTACCATCAAACCCAATCGTGCACCGTAGATATGTAAACCGCCCGTCTTCAGCACAGTCGCACCTTGTCACGACAAGAAAGATGGAGAAAAATGCCAAATTGATTACCTCTGTTATAAATACGCTTACCTAGATAAAAATTATAACGAGCTCCGTACACCACGTGTACTTTTCGAAATACGTATAAACAGCCGAAAGGAAACAAAGATATTTGTTATAGCATTATTTCCATATATCACACCGATGCTACTTTATACAGTCTACAGGGCCGAAGAACTTGTCTTTATTTATTGTTTTCTGCGTTTCTTCTTTCGTTTTACTTCAACATTTTTTACTCACTCTAATCTGTAATGCATTTGGCCTTGAGGGTATCAATAATTGAAAATGAAGTGAAATTAGTTTTTGTTGCATAGTTTACAGTTCATTTCTTCACATGTTATTGTGCGAAAAGTCATATTATCAAGATATTCCAGCTGTAAGCGCGCCATGCTCTGTTGCACGTGATATCCTGCCGCGCTAGTTTCTAGAACTGCTTACAATAGCCACAGGGACGCACTAAATCTGCCTTGCGAATTCCGAAGGCGTCGACAGTCGTTGTTCTCAGACTTTCCTTATTGGAGAAATTTCGGAAGTATCTGCAGACTTCTGCAGAATAAACATACCTGCTCATCACTTCATGTCCCTTCTTTCAGAACGTCGTGCCGCTCTTCAATATAATCTATAAAACTTCTCTTTAATCCTTGCAGGTTTCAGCAGTGTATGCTATGTACGGTTTATACTACGCTCTGTTCTTTTTTTCACATTACACTGGTGTATGTCTTGCAAAAAGATGTACCGGTTGAAGGTGGCGATTGTAGGAATGGAAGGAGGCGGACGAAGAGATTTCAATCTGTTCTTTAGATGCGAAGCAGCTTATGGCGGAGTTCAATCCGGTGGTGGTGTGCGGCCTGACCGCCCCTACTGCGCATGCGCAAACCCTCTCCGCACACCCTCTCCTACGCTCCCCCCCTCTCTCTCCTCTAGGCATCTCTACCGTGGCGTACACAGCCCCACTGCGCATGCGCGTCTCCACCCCCTCTCTCTCTCCTCTCCTACGCCCCCCTCCTCTCACCTCGCAACGCCTGCTAGCGAGTTTCTTGATTGAAAAAACCGACTGCTCGCGCTGCACAACCGTTCACTGGCCACCCTGTATATATAGGCACTGGATCTTGACCTGCAAGGTTGTGCCGGTGTGAGATTTCTCCTGTGCGTTGTTGAACAATAAAAATTCGCAGCGTGCGCGTTAACTAAAAGCGGACTGCGGGTCTCTGTGTCCAATCGGAGTCCTCTGTCTCTCGTTGCTCATTAGCAGCGATTGGCATGTTCCAGTAGGAAACACCGGTCCATCACTGCGTACTTTGCGCCTCCCCAGGTTTCTCTCCTGCGCAACGCCGCGATGAGCGCCAGCGTCAACGCCGCCGCCAGTGTAAGAGTTAGCGCCCGCTGCATCGCATATACACATGGTTCCCTTTAGCGGGAGATGGCGTAATTTTTGGCTTTCACTCTAGTTTGGTAATGAAGGCGCACTAAGCTTTTCGAAGCTCACTGATTGTATGCAAATGGTCCAAGGTAAGGGGACGTCACCCGGTACGGAATTTGTACCTGTCTTTTTTCGAGCCATATATTTTGTCAAGTGAATATACTTTGCCCCACACCTCGTTTTATGGACGTGTGCTATTCCTGCACATTCCAAGGATGTTGCGGCTGGATCATTCTGCTCCCGCACAGTATAGGGGAGCACAACAAAAGCTCAGACGTTCAGAATATGGGCACAGAAAGCAGGCTGTGCATGCCCAAGTCGCGTCACATGACCACTGGGAGCCGTGACGCAGCCACGGAAAAATAAGGTGTCTTTTTAGAGAATAATATCTAGGGTTTAACGTCCCAAAACTACGATATGATTATGAGAGACGCCACAGTGGAGGGCTCCAGAAATTTGGACCATCTGGTGTTCTTAACATGAACTGACATCGCACAGTACACGGGCCTCTACCGTTTCGCCTCCATCGAAATTCGACCGCTGGGGCCGGGATCGCACTCGCGACCTTCTGGTCAGTATAGCCGAGCACCCTAACCGCTAAACCACCGCGGCGGACGTGTCTTTGTAGAGATTCTGTTTAATGAGACTCCGCGCTGGCCATTTCGTTTTAGGGCCTGTGGGATCTTTCAAGAATATTGCCCTGCTTTGGAAGTCTGTGATCGCTCTTCCGATGAAAAGTTATAGATATAAATTCATTATGTCAATTTATGATACCGTGAAATCTCGTTAATACAAACTCGTTTGATTCGAATTTACAATTACTTCGAACAGACGCCCTGGTCCCGGCATAGCCCTGTGTATTTCGATGGAGAAAACTCCCGATAAGTTGAACGCGTCGGTATTCCCACCGGTTAATTCCAAATGAGAGCCCCTGACAATCACGGCCCCTTGCAGAAGTTGGCCCAGCGTGAATCACAATGTGTTTTAAAACCAAACTAAACCGAATATACTATAGGTGCGAACCAACGAACCAGCAGCATTTCTTAACAGATGAGAATTCGGACCCTGCGCTGGAGCTCTTGGGCAAGCTGCAAACGATGCTCATGGAGTCGTGACTGAAGAAATGGTAGAAAATGTTAATTACTGGTTGCTTTTAATTTTGACTGCGTTAACTCCCTCATGTAATAAAACGTGTTTTTCGACATAAATGCCATAATATATTTTGACATTAAGGCTCACTGCTGACATTACTGCATGTAGGTGCTTATTTCTGACGTATCACTAACTGATCAATTGGTTCTGTTCATTGTTAGAGCTCCATGAACTTAATTTATGGAATCACCTACTGCAAACGTGTAGTAGCGCCTAATTCGTGATAACGAGTCCAGAGGTGCCTTCTTTGGGTTCTGCCCGCGCAGTCTGTCGCGATGTCCGTTCATTCTAGCCCCCCGCCCGATAATTAGAACTCCGCTTAATTCGAACAATTTTATAGTCCCCTTCGAGTTCCAATTAACGAGTTTTTATTGTTTACATTCATTGCAGCGATTGAAAAATAACATCCCAGATGCAAAATAATAGCGTATGAAATTAATACAGCACAATAGTGAGATGTTAACTATAGAAGCGCCTTGTCTGTCAAGTAGCCCCATATACAAGAAGCAAAACAAGTTCAGTACTTGTCTCTCATAAAACTTCGTCAAATAGCTTGCCCCACATACAAAATAGCTTTTTCCAGATACAATAGGTGGAAGATGTATGTATGCACAACTTATGCGCACCGATCTTAAGAACTGAGCAAAGTCCAAGCCCGGCCCGACCGAGCCCGCCCACATCAATCCCGGGCCCGGCCCTAAGCCCGGAGCTTTAGGCCCGAGCCCGGCCCGGGCCCGCCAGGAAAACTACTTTACCCGGCCCGGCCCGGCCCACGGGCCGGGCCGGGCCCGGGTTTTCGGGTAGGCCCGAGCCCGTGCGGTGCTCTACTAAGGACATACAGCTCGACGCCGATACGCCCGCAGTCGACGCGCATCTCCTACATCTCTGGGAGGCTAGGAGAGGACTTCTCAAGAGGTGGAAGCGGCAAAAGCTTAATAGAAAGCTACAGAAACGCATCGCTCTCCTCACCGAGCAAACTCAAGATTATGCACACCAACTCGCGAGGCAGAACTGGCACGCTTTCTGTGACAAGCTACAGGGGACTCTGAGCACCAAAAAAGACCTGGCATCTGCTACGCACTCTTCTAGCCACGCAACCCTCCAAAGCGGCACAGAAGCAGCATCTTCAAAAGCTTATCCACAACTACGCCGGATCGGAACAGCATCTCCTACAAGAAATTGAGAAAAAGCTTTGCGGAGACGAGCCCTCTATCGCATCAGCTAACACCAAAGAATACGCTGGAACACCAAATCCTGAGCTCGACCAGCCCTTCAGGCAAGCGGAACTACACGCGGACCTATCGAAGTTGACAAGAAATACCAGCCCCGGCAAGGACCGGATAGTCAACAAACACTTACGCAACTTACCGCACCAGGCCACCACGGCTCTTCTCCGATACTACAGCGATTGCTGGGAGAAAGGAGAGCTGCCTGCGATTTGGAAGCACTCGAACATCACCATGATCCCCAAGCCTAACAAACCTATCAGCATTGAGAACTTGCGCCCGATATCCCTCACCTCGTGTGTGGGAAAGCTATTTGAACGCATGGTGCACGACCGCTTGACCGTGCACCTAGAAGATAGTGGGCAACTACCGGATACCATGTTCGGCTTCAGGCAGCACCTCTCCACGCACGATGTGCTTTTACGACTCAAAGAAGACCTCCTTGATCACCTCAACCACCGAAGCAAGTACTCTATACTCGCAGTCGACGTCAAGTGGGCCTTCGATAATGTCAGCCATGACGCGATCCTCACCAACCTCGAAGGCACCGGCTGCGGCGCTACGACCTACACGTTTGTCAGAAACTTTCTGACGGACCGTACAGCAACTGTGGGCATCTGCAACATCCGCAGCAAAAGCTTCCAACTACCGGAAAGAGGCACGCCGCAGGGATCGGTCATCTCACCGCTACTGTTCAACGTGGCCATGATCAATCTGCCAAAGGTTCTCGAGAAAACACCAGATGTGCGGAACGCGATGTACGCCGATGACATCACACTCTAGACCAAGGCTTCGAACATCGGAAAACAAGAGAGCTGCTTACAAGATGCCGTAAATATCATCGAAAGGTATCTCCGAAAGTGCGGCCTTCACTGTGCCCCTGAGAAGTCCGAGCACCTTGTCCTCAAAGCAAGAACGAGAGGCAGGCCTCCCTTATACGAAGAGCCCGACCCTTGCGTCACCCTCAATGGGACAATAATTCCAAAAGTCGATACGCTACGTGCTTGGACTTGACATACACAAGGATAGATCCGGAGCGGCCACCCTACCGAGACTCCAACGAACTCTCTCGCAACTCACGCATCTCATCAAGAGGATCGCAAACCAACGCTACGGGCTCAAGGAACATGACGCCCTTCGAATAATGCAAGCTCTGCTCACCAGCCGCATCACGTACGGCACGCCGTACCTCACTTTGAAACCGTCGAAGTGGAAAAACTTAATGTTATGATAAGAAAGGCAACCAAAGCTGCCCTGGGACTACCACCCATGGCTTCTACTTCACGTCCCCTAAAGATGGGCGTCCACAACACGTGGCAAGAGCTCGCCGAAGCTCACAAGAACAGCCAGCTGGAACGACTCAAGCTCACGCCTACCGGGAGGTCCGTACTCCGGCACCTGAACTACAGCGAGACGTACATTGCCGATGCAGACCAGAAAAAGCGCATCCCGGTGGACGTTAGAGAGTCCCTGTCCATCGCGCCTATTCCACGCAATATGCATGCGACATTCCACAAAAGTAGACGAAAGGCTAGAGCTGACGGTATTCAAAGAAAGTTCAAGCAAGACCCGGACGCCCGCTACGCCGACGCGGCCAAGTATCCGCGTAGAAACGCGTACGCTATCAGCGTCGCAGACTCTCGAGGCCGAGAGTTAGCGTCGGCCACGGTCAAGGCACGCAACCCAGAAGCAGCGGAAGAAGCGGCAATTGCTCTCGCCACCACCACATGTACAGACGCCGCGGTAATCTTCACTGACTCGCAAGCCGCTTGCAGGAATTATGCGAAGGGCCGCGTCTCAGCCGATGCTCTTAACATCATGAAACGGCGAAGCACTCCACTCCCATATACCTGCGTAATATGGGTTCCAGGACACGAGGGCCTACAGGGAAATGAAGCGGCCCATGCCGCTGCCCGCGAGCACGTCAGCTGGGCTGCCCTCGGCCCACAGGATACCCGACCCGTGGCCGAAGAGATGGAGGCTGTGCCAAACACCTATTCATCGCTACTTCAACACTATAGACTGCAGCGACGGGTCTGCCCTCCACCCCATCCGAAATTGACTAAAGAAGAAAGCGTGATTATCAGACGCTTGCAAAGCAACACACACATACACGGAATATTAATGCACCGCCTCTACCCAACGAAACATGGCTAGATGTGCCCGCTCTGCAGCGTACCAGACACCCTCGCACACTTGCTCCTGGAATGTCAGTGCCATTGCAAACCGCGACATGCAACCGGAAAGAGACATGAGCAAAGCACCACGAACGAACGACGACCACCTAATAGAAACGTGGGAGGCCAAGCTCGTCCTCGAGGACCTGGAAGACCAGCGACAACTCGTCGCCAGGGCCAAGAGGGCAGTCGAAGCCAGAGGGTTCCTGGACTAGGGAACCCTCCCACCTTAGGGTGATACCGGGCATCGCTCGGAACACTGTTTCACAATAAACGTTTATTTCTCTCTCTCTCTCGTTCTGTTCTAGCGTCGAAACAACTTGGCATTGGGGTTAGAAAACCTGAATCGGTATACATGTTACGTAACTGTCACAGCCGGAATGTCTGAAGGTACGTAGGCAGCACAAATGAATTTTCTTTTGCCATATTGCGTGTTTTGCGTTGAAACTGTTTTCAGCATACATACCGCCCAAAGCATACTGTCAGGATCTCCTATCAAGCAGCTTGGAAACTTGCAGACACCGATATGACTTACGTTCGGTGCATCCGAGAATATGAACTGCCAAGTGGAATATACCCCTTGAGAAAAACAATTGGGTACAAACATATTCAAGCTGCACGCGAAATGCCAAGTATGGTCGCTGAAAAATGTTGGTCCACCGGAGTGGAGCAGTGGTTATGGTGAACGGCTACTGACCCGAAGGACACGGTTTCGATCTCGGCCGCCGCAGTCACATTTCGATGGAGGCGAAAGGGTAAAGGCCCGCGTACTGTGCGATCTCAGTGCACGTCAAATATCAGCTGGTCGAAATTTCCGGAGCCCTCCAGTACGGCGTCTCTCGTAATCATATCGTGCTTTTCGCGAGCAAAACTCTTGATATTACTACGAAAAATGTTGGATGTAACATGTCTATTTTAATCAACTAGTGTCGTGTTTCTGCTACGAAACTGCCTCTTACACTGCTGTATTGCTGACTCTTGTGCTAAAGAGAAGTAAATGACATGTGGGATTAACTTGCGTTTTCAATTCAGAATTTTCGTTTACCGATAAATGCAATGCTCAGGATACTAGATTTTAGGAACGCTAATGTATTGGTCAAGTGACACCCCCCCCCCCCGCCTTCTATTTTAGATGCGAAGCAGCTCTTTGACTAGGCTGTGTAACGCTGTCCCTCCATCCGTGCGTCCGTACGAACGCGCCGCAATGCGCTCCCCTCGCCGCAGGTGTTGGAGCGGTGCCAGGTAGGTCACGCCACAGCTGCGCGTTGACGTCACGCCCCCCCCTCGCAGTGCGCGCTGACGTCACTCCCTCCCTCGCCTGCCGCGCGCTCGCCGCAGCGCCCGCAGCTGCCGCCTGACGCGCGCCTAAAGTACGCGTTGAAACATGGCTGTACGTGTCACCTCTCTCTCGCTTCACCCTCTCCACCGCTCCCATGCGCAACGCTGCTGCTTCGCATCCCATCAGGGTTCCCTTTGGGAAGATTTTAGGTTGGGCGGGGGCATGGGATAGTATGTATCTCACATTGCATGTTATTAGCAGTTGTGGGCAATGTAGCAGTAACCGTTACAACAGTGTAAAAAGATGGCAATTTTCTTTTAGGATCCACTGTTCAGCAAGCAGATTGCGGAATCAGCAAATGACATATTGACTGACGAAACATGGTTGTGCGTGAATGAAGAGAGGGCTTCACTGCAGATCCCGACCACCCGCTTCTGTAAATCTGAACTTACCACAGGTGAAAGCAAGGAGAAACGCTGTGAATACCGGAGGCCTTCTATCAACTAGACAATTCCTCAATCAATACTCATAAAGGTAATCAATAAGCTTATGTGTATTGATCACGCTAATGCGTATATATATTACGCTAACTTTGACACCTTCTGCTTCGAAGATATGAGAGCAATAAATATGAATTCTTTTTTAATGGTGCACGTTTTTATTTCTTCACACAATTCCTTGTGCACAGGAGTTTTTGCACAATGCTTAATTTGATCCTCTTTTTAAACTTTTCTTTAACGTAACCTTTCCTTTAGGTACAAAGTCTTGTGCGCCTTCACAAGCCGTGTTCTACAGCGCATGCTCAGGAAAATCGAATGCCACTATTGCCACGCGCTATTCTTATTTTCACTTTTGTTGTATTCGGTTTTCGCCCACAGAGACCGTCAGCAAAGCTCAGCTCAAACCGCGCCTTATTGTTCTCGAACCTTCGCGATTATTGTAGATCGTTTTGTTAAGATTGCACGCAAGACGCGACCACTCGAGATTATTCCAGAGCTTGCGCGATGACCTGTGATAAGGCTAGAATGTTCGACGCGTGATGCATAAAAGCCGGCGCGCTCCAACAATGTTCACTTCATCGACGGCCGACGCTCTGTTCGCCGCTATCAGTGCCAGCGTGTATTGCTGTAATCTTACTTTCTGTTTACCGGCCACAAGTTCGGCCTAATAAACAGTTTCATTTTGGACACGTCGCCTGCTGCCTTCGTCGACGTCACAACCACGTGACATCTGGTGGAGGTGCTGCCTCTTTCATGTACCGCACGCCCCCGTCAAGCCGTGAACCCAGCCCAAATCGTGACGAAGACACGCGCCCCGCCACAGACAGTCGAGCCAGCCGCAGACTGAACGGACTTCCCCGCAGCACGGACTCCTGCCGGAGAAGCCAGAAGCCACGGCGACGAAGACGACAGGCACGATGACGGCCGCTGTGTCCCCTGCACCGATCGTTATCCAGCCACTGAGAGAGCCACCCATTTTCCATGGATCGCCAAGTGAGGACCCCGAGACCTGGCTAGAAACGTACGAACGAGTTGCGAATTTCAACAACTGGGACTCCGACGAAAAACTGCGCCGCGCATACTTCTACCTGCAAGACGCAGCAAGGACCTGGTTCGAGAACCGGGAGTCCACACTTCGAACATGGGACCTTCTTCGCAGCGCTTTCCTGGAGACGTTCGCGAGCGTCGTCCGAAAAGAAAGGGCCGCAGCCTTGCTGGAGACACGGAGCCAACTTCCGAATGAAAGCGTGGCCATCTTCGCAGAGGAAATGACACGACTGTTTCGCCACGCTGACCCTGCTATGCCCGAGGACAAGAAAGTCCGCTTCCTCATGCGAGGAGTAAATCAAGAGCTCTTCGCTGGACTTATGCGGAACCCACCAAGCACAGTCCAGGAATTCGTCTCCGAGGCAAAGACGATTGAAAAGACACTGGAGATGCGCACCCGACAATTCAATCGCCGCTCGACGCCAGGGTATGCAGACGTTCATTCCCTCTGCTCCGACGACCTGCGCGAAACGATCCGAGCGATCGTGCGCGAGGAACTGCGCAAGCTTTTACCCTCGCCACAGCCTCAAGTGGACTCCATCGACGACATCGTTCGTGACGAAGTCCAGCAAGCGTTGGGAGTCCCCGAACCCCCGCAGCCACATCCAGAGGCTATGACCTACGCTGCTGCAGTCCGCCGTCCTGTTCCCGTTCCGCGACAACATCAAGTCACCGCATCGCCGGAGTTCCGTCGCCAGACGCCGCCGCCGCCGCCACCACCACCACCACCACCACGACCGACGCCCTACCGTCCCCCCTGTCGGCCAGTGCTACGCGCCAAGGAAAACCGACGTCTGGCGCGCCCCTGACAACCGCCCGCTCTGCTACCATTGTGGGGAGGCCGGCCACACCTACCGCCGCTGCCAGTATCGACAGATGGGGCTGCGCGGTTTCGCCGTCAACGCGCCGTGTCCGCAGCGGGGTGAACGACCTCGCGACATCGCCGACTACATTACCGGAACACAGTGGCAACAACAACAACCGTCATCCCGTTCACCGTCACCCGGCCGCTACATGTCACCGCACCGCCGGCAGTACACTGGCCCAAACCGGGTCCGGTCGCCTAGCCCGTATCAGGGAAACTAAGGGCAGCAACCGATGGAGGTGCGGTTGCTGTACGACGAAATGCCGAAGATCCTCCGCGGCCGCCGACGACGACAACGCGACAATACCTACAGAACACGACGCGAAGCAGACGAAGCCCTGCCGACGAAACGTCGCGGACCGACGAAGACGGGACGGCGCAACATGCAAGCAGAGCAACATTTCGACGCAGCCGTGATCCGACGCCGCGACCCAACCGCAACGCACGACGACGAACCAGTGACCTCGACGTAATATTCGACGGCCACAACGTCACCGCCCTCGTCGACACTGGAGCCGACTATTCCGTCGTCAGTGGCCCTTTCGCGGCGAAGTTGAAGAAAGTGAAGACTGCTTGGGAAGGCCCTGAAATCCGGACCGCTGGCGGTCATCTAATAACGCCGGCCGGTGTTTGCACGGCGAGAGTCACCATCAATAACATGACTTATCCTGCGAGCTTTGTAATCCTACAAAACTGCTCCAGGGATGTGATACTTGGAATGGACTTCCTAAGTGACCACGGCGCCGTCATCGACCTAAGATCTGAGTCGGTAACACTAACTTCAGAAAAAGCTCTGCAGCAGACGACGCCGGGGAACCATGCATTGAACGTGATAGAAGAGCACGTCACCATTCCGCCTCTCTCCAGCATCATAATTTCCGTCGGCACGAAAAGCCCGCAGACTTCGAAGGCGTCATCGAGGGCGATCAGCACCTGCTTGTAAACCGTCAGATTTGCGTCGCAAGAGGCATCGCCGAGTTGAGTGATGGCAAAGCAAAGGTACTGCTGACAAACTTCAGCCACGAATATAGGCACGTTAACATTGGTACGACGGTCGCCCACATCGAGAAATTCATGGACACCAGCCACGCTTTCGCCCTCTCTGATGCTACCGAACCTGCTTCGACGAATCGAGGTCCCAAACCAGATTTCGACGTCAACCCGAACCTTCCGAAGTTCAAGCAAGACCAGCTAAAGGCCCTGCTCCTGCGATTCGAAGACTGCTTCTCGGCGTCGTCAAGAATTCGACAGACCCCAGTCGCGAAACATCGCATCATTACAGAAGAAAGTGCTCGACCAGTTCGACAGAGCCCGTACCGAGTATCAACGCGCGAACGCGAGGCTGTGAAGAAACAAGTCGACGAAATGCTACGCGACGACATAATCCAGCCGTACAAGAGTCCCTGGGCGTCTCCCGTGGTTTTGGTGAAGAAGAAGGACGGCACGCTACGTTTCTGTGTCGACTACCGTCGCCTGAACAAGATCACGAAGAAGGACGTGTACCCCCCTCCCACGGATAGACGACGCCCTGGATCGACTCCACAACGCAAAGTACTTTTCGTCGATGGACCTCAAGACAGGCTGCTGGCAAATCGAGGTCGACGAGAGAGACCGAGAGAAGACTGCCTTTATCACACCAGACGGCCTCTTCGCGTTCAAGGTAATGCCCTTCGGTCTTTGCTCGGCGCCTGCGACGTTCCAACGTGTAATGGATACCGTACTGGCAGGCTTGAAGTGGCAGACTTGTCTTGTGTACTTGGACGACGTCGTTGTGTTTTCCTCAAACTTCGACGAACACCTCCGGCGCCTTGAAGCTGTACTTCAAGCAATAAAGACCTCCGGACTCACCCTGAAGCCACAAAAGTGCCGCTTCGCCTACGAGGAGCTCTTGTTCTTGGGCCACGTGATAAGCAAGTCCGGAGTACGCCCCGACCCGCAGAAGACAGCCGCCATCGCTACATTCCCGCCACCCGCCGATAAGAAGGCCGTGCGTCGATTTCTCGGCCTGTGTGCCTATTACCGGTGGTTCGTTGAAAACTTCGCCTGCATCGCCGAGCCTCTCACTAACCTCACCAGGACCGACGTCGAGTTCAAGTGGGAAACGCCGCAAGAGGAAGCATTTCAGGAACTAAAACGACGCCTGCAGACGCGTCCGTTACTTGCGCATTTCGACGAACACGCCGAAACAGAAGTACACACAGACGCAAGCAGTGTAGGACTCGGCGCCGTTCTTGTGCAGAGGACTGACGGACTGGAAAGGGTCATTAGTTATGCTAGCCGGTCGCTATCAAAGGCAGAGGCCAACTACTCCACAAGAGAAAAGGAGTGCCTTGCCATCATCTGGGCTACATCCAAGTTTCGCCCCTACCTTTACGGCGGACCCTTCAAAGTTGTGAGTGACCACCGCGCCTTGTGTTGGCTAGCTAACTTGCAAGACCCTTCTGGTCGCCTCGCACGGTGGAGCCTGAGACTTCAAGAATTCGACACTACTGTCGTTTACAAGTCCGGGCGAAAACACTCCGACGCCGACTGCTTATCTCGCGCCCCCGTCGACCCGCCGCCTCAGGACGACCAGGAGGATGACTTCTTCTTGGGAACCATAAGTGCCGACGACTTCGCCGAACGACAGCGAGCCGACCCGGAACTCAGAGGCCTTGTGGAGTACCTTGAAGGCAAGACCGCCATTGTTCCGAAGGCATTCAAGCGAGGACTCGCTTCTTTTTTCTTGCGAAACGGCGTTCTCATAAAGAAGAATTTCTCGCCACTTCGAGCCAACTACCTTCTCATAGTGCCTTCCGCATTGCGACCAGAAGTACTCCAGGCACTACACGACGACCCGACGGCTGGACACCTCGGACTTTCTCGCACGCTCGCAAGAGTACAGGAAAAGTACTACTGGCCGCGCCTTACCGCCGATGTCACCCGCGACGTAAGGACGTGTCGAGACTGTCAGCGACGGAAGACACCGCCAACAAGACCAGCAGGCTTCCTTCAGCCGATCGAGCCTCCTCGGCGACCGTTCCAGCAGATCGGGATGGACCTTCTGGGGCCGTTCCCAACGTCGACTTGCGGAAATAAATGGATCGTAGTAGCCACCGACTACCTCACCCGCTACGCCGAAACAAAAGCCCTGCCCAAAGGCAGTGCCGCCGAGGTAGCAAATTTCTTCGTTTAGAACATCGTCCTTCGACACGGCGCCCCCGAGGTTCTCATCACCGACAGAGGTACGGCCTTTACGGCTGACCTAACCCAGGCGATGTTGGGATACAGCCACACAAGTCACCGCCGGACCACCGCGTACCACCCACAGACCAACGGCCTGACCGAGCGTCTAAATAAGACCATCGCCGACATGCTCGCCATGTACGTCGACGTCGAACACAAGACGTGGGACGGCATCCTTCCGTACGTGACCTTCGCGTACAACACGGCCGTACAAGAAACGACGCAGTTGACGCCATACAAGTTGGTCTACGGACGGAGCCCGGCAGCGACGCTCGACGCCATGTTACCAAACGTTACCGACGAGGAAAACATCGACGTGACCACCTACCTACAGCGCGCCGAATAAGCACGACAGCTCGCCCGCCTACGGATCAAAAACCAGCAGAGGACTGACAGTCGCCGCTACAACCTTTGACGACGCCACACGGAATACCAACCCGGTGACCGTGTATGGGTGTGGACGCCAATACGCCGACGGGGACTCAGTGAGAAGCTTCTTCGGCGATACTTCGGGCCGTACAGGGTGCTTCGACGTCTCGGTGCTCTGGACTACGAGGCCGTCCCGGACGGCATCACGAACTCTCAACGGCGCCGAGCGCGACCTGAAGTCGTCCATGTCGTGCGCCTCAAGCCGTATTACCCGCGTTAGCAAACCCGAGGACTGCACTTATGGCTTAATTATTGTACGTTCTTTCTTTATTGTCGTGATTTATTGTCGCATGCATTTTCCTCCGTGTTCTCTTTTAAGCATCGGGACGATGCTTTTTCAGAGGGGGGCATTGCCACGCGCTATTCTTATTTTCACTTTTGTTGTATTCGGTTTTCGCCCACAGAGACCGTCAGCAAAGCTCAGCTCAAACCGCGCCTTATTGTTCTCGAACCTTCGCGATTATTGTAGATCGTTTTGTTAAGATTGCACGCAAGACGCGACCACTCGAGATTATTCCAGAGCTTGTGCGATGACCTGTGATAAGGCTAGAATGTTCGACGCGTGATGCATAAAAGCCGGCGCGCTCCAACAATGTTCAGTTCATCGACGGCCGACGCTCTGTTCGCCGCTATCAGTGCCAGCGTGTATTGCTGTAATCTTACTTTCTGTTTACCGGCCACAAGTTCGGCCTAATAAACAATTTCATTTTGGACACGTCGCCTGCTGCCTTCGTCGACGTCACAACCACGTGACACTATATTCGATTAGCTGTTATCGCTAACAAATTTGTGTTTTGCACCCTTGCAAAAAAATAATTATAAAAGCTGATATTTTTTCAAAAATGCATTTATGGGTGTTATTGTGGGCAGAGGCTTCCGTTCTTCAAACTATGCCACAGTTGCATATTAAACCATTGAAAAGCATATCGCCTGAATAAAATAAAGAAAGCGGATTTGCATTTCAGCAAAGGAGAAAGCCGGAGGAGTTGCGCGTGTATATATATATGATGTACGTTTGTGTTAGTGGTTTCAGTGAGCTAGTAGCGTTACAGAAATGCAGACATTCTACGCACAACCCGAGCGACAAAAGCAAAGGACTAACAATGACACTCTTTTTGGCTGCCCTCTGGGTTTCATCGTCCTGCTTATGCGCAAAAGGCCAGCAGGTATGGTATGCCGCACACATGAGTACACTTAAGGAGAAGCCCGATTCTAATCCCATATTATTTGCAGGGGGGCTCCACTCAGTGTAACCGCTCTACCCGTTCTCCACCAATCCAGGTGTCGCCGAACAAAGGGTATGTGCCTCTTTTTCTTTCGATCTTCTGTCTGCGACACATTCCGGACCAGTCGCTACGCGCATGATTGCCCAGCCAAGTGTCGCCTAGCAACGGAAGCTTGGCTCTTCCTTTAGTGCTTCTTTCTGTGCACGCCTAATCTTTCGTACTTGTTTCCGCGGTATTAATTCTGCAGCGTACAAATATGTACATAGAGGGATGACAACTTTCACGGAGGGTGTCATGTGGCCAGCCCTTTCCTAAATAAACACGCTGTGGCTTTAGAATAGTTCTGGAATATGTCTGCTTAGAGCACGACACTTGAGGTGTTCGTGGCAAAAGGTGTACGTTTCCCCTCATTCCACGAAAAAAAAGGTAAAAAATATACGTATTACAAAGTTCCGGACACATTATCCTGCGTTCAACGTCTGGTAAAATGCAGTGCTGCTTTTATCAAAGCAATCGTTTGTAGCGAAAAACCGGGGGACCCTTAATCTTCGCCTTTAAGATTTGAACGCGATAGCGATATCCTGTCCCGAGTGCCTACTTTAACCACTTAGTGCATACTTGCTATGCACCCTCTACTTGGTGTTAAGGGAATACGCGCAATAAGGTGTCTGCCGTTTGTAATGGGTGGCCGGCTTTAAACTACGAAATCATTATGATAGAGACATATTCTGACGCCCGATGGAAATGTACGCTTGTACCACGCAATATTCCAGGGATATTACATGTTATATTGCGACACCTATATAAAGGACGCTTGCGTTTGCGAAGCAAGAAAGTGATTTTTACTGCATTTCCAAGCAGAGCAAGTTATTTTCACTGTATTTCCAAGCAGAGGCATGGCTGTGTGGTAGAACACCTGCTTGCCACGCAGACGGCCCGGGTTCGAACCTCACTCGGAGCCGGAAATTTTTATTATTTATTTTATTTTCATCTTTCTCGATTTTTCGGTCACCGACAAGATGATGATTTTTCGCTTACAACCAACGACGCCGACACCGACGCCGACATTTCTTCGAAAGAGCTCTTTAACGCTGTCGCGTTAACACAGAACAATGTCCTTTGCAGTTGCCTTAGAGCTTGCATGCATCAAACGTCACACCTTCGAGCCAAGCATCGAGTCGTTTAAATGTGGTCTTGCCCCCTAAACAGATATTGAAGAAGATCAGGTGATTGACAGATATTCTTAACAATGAGTTGTGGCACGTGTGTCAGACAAGTATCCTCTCTTGATCTAATTACGTAGAAGTTTAAGCATTACAATTTGCATCGTTCGAAAAAACAGCGTTTCGGCTCTTGATATCCGCTGTTGGTAATATTATATTTGTGCGCATGCTACATTTACATTAACTTCGTGATTTTCTGATAATGATATATTCAGCAATAATATTATTATTCAACATTCGTATATAATAAGCGCCTACGTAGGAGCCAGCTACTTATTAAGCGATGATTTGAGACACTTCTTTCGGTTTTGCGAGAAATATGTAAAACTGATTTAGCGCGTTGTATGGCGAGCGGTTTGTAATATAATTTGCTTACTCTTCACCGCGAAGAGCATTGTTCAAAGTCCGCGCACTTTTTTACCGCGATCAGCAACTTCTTGCTTTTGTCAACTTCATGTTTTGTCAGTATCCACGTTTCCGTTGCTGATCCCACATTTGTAGGTGAACAAAGTGGCAAATAGCCCTGTAACAAATACACGACTTGTATTTATTATTATTGCGATAGCAATTATATGGACACTCGCGGCTGGTTTTCGCCGTCCGCGTCGGCGTCATTTGCCGTATATGTATATGTATATATATAACCGGGCCCGCCCGTCCGTTCGTGAGCGTGAAAAGACGCGAGGGGGGGGGTGGGGGGGGGGTCCCTCGAGCGACCTTCGATTTTACGAGCGGGGGGCGCGCGCGTTATCTCCCCTTCTCGGCGGGCCGACAGCGGGCGGGGGGGGGGGGGGGGGCGACGTTCGATTTTACGAGCGCGGGCGCGGGCGCGCGCTTTATCTCCCCCTTCTCATCTCCCCTTCTCGGCGGCCGGGCCGGCGTACCCTGCTACGTGCTGCGCTCACAACGCGAAGAGAATTCTCTTAAACAAGCGTTTTCTAGAGTTGCGTGAGATCGGATCCAAAAAGAGTTAGCTGCCAGCCTCACTTCGTATAACATTACAATTTTTTGCTATCGCATTCATTGCTTCACCCTTGCGGTGAAACTGTGACTTTTTTCATAACACATCGTTTGATAAGCACGAATCACACGGTCAATAAAATTGCACGAGCAGGAGAAAAATAATTCAAGTGTTATAATC
>JALIZH010016343.1:0-22251 GCA_030522465.1 Rhipicephalus appendiculatus | reverse complement strand
TCACACAGGACCTTGAAAATCGAGGTGGCTACTACGTACTCACAAACTACAGGGGACGCACGACCCACGGCATAAGGAGCTTCGCCCCTAAAAGTCCAGGCACCAAGCATCACACATGCGCCAAAACCACATTAGCTCGTGACCATGTGACCACCTTTGCTTGCACATGTCTGTTTATGTGTATATATTGAAGGGCCACGAGCAATAAAAGTTGAAAGTTTGCAGGGTGTGGAGTACGGGCTAGTTGGTATTCCATTTCATAGATTAATTACAGCGCAACAGCAGACACCGGACAACGAGACTAACGAAGACGAGCGCTGAAAGTTTGCGCCTGTCCCTGTTTGTTCTTACTGTGTCCCTGTCTTTTTTGCACATACCAGTTTTACCTTGGAGTACATGTTTTATGCTCACGTGTGGTTTCTGTGCATGTGTCACGCTTGGTGTCTGCACTTTTTTGCATGCGTGTGGCCGTTTTATCTTTCAGACACTTGCACAACAGCATTCACAGAGGCTGGGTGGTTTGAGCACACAGGCGGCGCATGCGTTGTGCATGCCCATATATTGGCTTGTTGTTCTGAGGAAACGAACAGTTGGACGTCTGCACTTTTTACTGTCTTTTTTAGCTCCCTTGCTTCGTGCTTGCGCAGTATGCTACGCGTTCAATTATATGAACCAACTGTAACCTGCCAAAAAGTCTTATTAAACAAACACGTGGGCCCTCATTAGCGCTCCCTGGCAATCAATTCCAGGCATTAGTTGCTTGGGCAAGGACTCTTTGAGCACCAGCTGTAGTACATGCTGTTGGGCTAGTTGGTGTGTTAAACATTAAGGACCAACTTAGTGCCAAAGCCACGACCAGAGAAGACACAATGAGAGGACAAACACTCATGGTATTTGTGTCCCTTCTGATGTTCAGGTTCTAAGTCTATTTTTATCAACCAACTTTTTTCAATAGTTAGGTGCTGTATGTCAACAGTCACTTCGCATGACGCCAGCATGTTGATTTGTCACAATGCGGGCTAGACATTTAGGACGTTATCAATAGTGAGCTTAAAGGGACACTAAAGTGAAACAATGAACTGGTTTAGATTGATAAATTGTACTCTGAGAACTCTAACTTTGTTGATTTCACCATCATATGTTTAATATTAGAGGAGAAAAATGAGGGCCAAATTTCATTTTTAAAATTCACACCGAAATCTCCGCGTTGGATTTGTCATATTGTGGCAACACTCGTTCAATGAAATTTCCTGAAACTTGGTATTTTAACTCTATGGCATTCTCAGAGAACAATGGACTTCATTTTTATCAATTAGGACTTATGTAGGACCTAGTAGACGTTACGAAAATCTACAACATCACGACGTTTGGTTCTGGAATTCCAAGTGGCGTTGCCACCTCGCATTTTCTTCGTGCACGTTTTCTGCGTGGCCAGCATGGTATTGTGAAAGTGTAATTTATTAATACGAGAAAAATGGCTTTTATTTTTACTGTCCCTTTAAAGCAAAAAGAAAGGTGAGATCTAAACAAAATTAAAGCTGTCCCTTTGCTGATAATGTTACATATTTAGGCCTCATGCGTTCAAATTAATAATGGTGTATTTTATTTCTGTATGCTACATGCTCATTAGAACTTGCCATATTGATGCTCAATATAGAGCCAAACATTAAATTTTTTTTCCTAATGCTACACCATCTGCTCAGCCAACAGAACAGAGAAAGGAATGAAAGGTTACCTCAGAACAAGCTAAATCCAAAATATCAATTGTTTGCAAGCTGAAGAAGAATCGAAAAGGAGAAAGACACAAAGAGTACACAAGGCTTAAACTTATCCTTAGAACATAATTTGTTCTCTGTGATTGCAGTTGACATACGAGCCATGTTGTCTGACCAAGACAAATCTCCACACACGCAATGAGCTGTCTTGAGATGTCATATCTGTGGGTGTACCGTTCTTGGCGATTGTGTGGCCTGTGAGCCCATTAGGAGCACTTAATGCCAACAGGCCGAGTGATAACCTAGACCATGACAAAAGGAGTGAAACTTTAAAGGGACCGACAACCAATTTTTTATGGTATCTATTTTCTTTAGCACAACGAAAGCTTACCGGTCAGAATGTCTAATCCCGGAATGGTAACGTGGAAAATGGCGCGAAATATTTGTAATCAGAATTTTCCTATCTGCGGCGAATATGAAGTCATATACATACGTGACAACACCTGCCGCAAACAGTGAGTGCGAGCGTCCGTGTTTGAACGCGGTGGTTTACTGCGCATGCATGCGCTGCCGCTCGACATGTTCCGCTGGCTACTGCGAAGGCCGCACCGCTTCTCACCATGCAACTCCTTTTACTTTGTAATTAGCCCAGAATTGAACCGGAAAGAATAATAATATACATACTCTAATTTTGAGGACTAATTACGGTGCGCATGACAGCATCAAATTATGTGACTAGTACAGAAAAGTGATTGACTCCATAATCCAGCTTCAAGGCTCTTCCACTAGGCTGCATGACGTACCAGTTTTCGTTACTTTTAAACACAATATTAAAAATATAAATTCTATTCACAACATGAAAAGGATGCTGGAATCTGTCACTATATTTCACGGTCATTTCATTTCTACCGGAATCTAATCGCACATTCTGGCCAGTCGCCGGTCCCTTTAAGGCGCACAGATGAGGCCGTTTATCAAAGCTGCGTTTAGGATTTGTACAGTACAAGGTGTACTTCATCCCATGTGCTTGTATTCGTCATCTTTCAAGACTCTGTGCGTTCGTTACCCTTTAATATTTTCACAAGTGATCACGACCAGGGTGTACCACTCTCATGCCTCTTCATGTATTCTGACAACAACAGACAATCCAGGGTGATCTAAGAGGATAGAGCAGTGAACACCGCGGAAAAAGATCAATTCGATTTTCCACTTGAGCGCCATGAAACTTCTTTGCATGTTAAGCCAGATAAACAGCCTTATTTTGTTCCCAGGAACGCTAAATGTCAAAGAATGTTTGTTGTGTAGATAGCTAGCTGATAAGATAAAGAGGCCGTTTTTGTGACCAAGCCATACTTCTTGATTGGAAATTAATGTTATACAAACACAAGTTGAATGCAGTAAACCCACCTTATGATTCATTAGGTATGATACTGAGGCCAACAGGATTTTCAACTTGCTGCCTTTTTTTTTATTATACAAATGACTTCCAAAAATACAACTCTGGTTATTTCGATCAACCAAATGTCCTGGCTGACGCCAAGGCATTTCGTATCCATAAGCTTTCATATTTGTCATCTCAGCATTGGCCTTTGTTGAACAATTCAAACTCGACTGGTTAGTGTGCACCATCTGACCCCTATGGTAAGCCAAATATTAGCAACCTCCTTAGCAGCAGCACCTGCTTTGGAAGAAAATGAGGGACAGTGAACGTGGTGAATCACACAACATTCTCCACCAAAAAGGTTCATTTTTAGCCTTCCGTAGCGGATATTAAAGTGAAAACGGTAGTTCATCACGAAAGATTGTGGCATTTGTCAGCACGAAACACACAGCTTCCCCCAACCTCTCCTAAAAAAGTTGCCTGCTCGGTACAGTCAGGTAAGTACAAAAAAAAAAGAGAGAGAGATTTGCACTTTTCACAACTACCCATAGCCAGTGCCTGCTCAGCTGGAGTCACCACCATCACAAGATGTCATTGTCATCACAAAAACAGCTGTCGTGTGGCACAGCAAAAATGTGCCACTTTCAGGCTTCAGTTACAAAAACTACCTCATTTATAAGCTGCCCATGAAGCTGCACCATGCGACCCTCCACCCGTAAACAGTCCTTACAAACACATGTCACAACCATTTACTGTGAACTGCTGCTTAAATTGCTGTTTGGCAGTCTTGTTATTGGCTGGCACATAACCGACAACCTCCTCAAATAACTTTTCCGGAAGTACTCAGTGGTTTTAATGAAAGCTCATTCAAACAATCATCAAACCGAAAAGTATAAGTTTCGGTCACTAATCTACTTAATAAAGTGAGGGGTTTCTTGACAGTGACATCGCTGCACCATTTTTCACAAAACTTTTGTACTTTCGAAGTATGTTAAGGGTGTACACCTCACACTGCCATGCCTTCAATTATAAAGCAAAAGAAGTGTAATGAAATGCAGCGTCATGCTTGGAAGAGTGCTGGAATCGCACGCCATGTAGTGAACTTCACACTCAAGAGCGAGCTGAACTGTATTGGGGATGACATGAAGTGCTGATGCACTGTAGTGCCATATTCGGCAACTGCTGACCACCAGGGGGGTCGCGGCAAAACGCTAACAGTGCTGCGTATTTCGAAGACACTCTCACTTCACGCGAAGCGAAACGCTGGAAAAGTCACAGCCGAAGCAGAAATTCTCTTTACCGACTACACACACCACGCACAGAGGGTTCAAAACGAGTGTTACAACTGAAACGGGGCCGCCTGTCAAAAAGTCCTCGATCTTGGCAGTTTCGCGACCGCGCGCGAATCGTTTTTAGTTTAGTGGCTACAGTTTTAGTGAAGCAAACCAAGTCATCTGTTTACTGCCATCCAAGTTACGCGAAACATGTCTTCGGCGCCAAGAACACTGGCGGTTCCGCATGCCAAGCGACTGCCGGCCCCGACTTCACGATGGCGTTGATGCCCCCGCTGTGTGAGTGACCCCTTACGAAACCAACACGACAACAAGTTGATCGTATTGAATGAATAGTTCGACAGCTAAAGCAGGGTGTGGACGTTTGGCTCAACGGTTTCTATCCAGCCGCGCGTAGTTGTAAGCATTCGACCGCAACTAGAAACAAATATCGCATACTTACTCGGCTCTGGCTGCCGATGTTTCGCCATGGCTCCCTCCCGGCAAAGCTACTCGGTCATGTAGACGTTCACTGTAAATACGCCAAGCCTAAGCGCAAGCGGTAGCACACGCATGTTGATGACGGTGCTTTGAAATCTCGACCCACTTACCCCGAAGAAAGCCCGCAGCTACAGTGTACCGCAGCACAGGCAGAGCAACAGGCGGCCGAGGACACTGGACAGCTTGTAAACAAAAAGGACCCGAAGCTATTGTGACGGGTGTAGCAGGTCAAGCTTATTTTCACGTCGTGGCGGCATTTTTAAATGCGTAGTTTTACCTTGATTGCTGGCTCTGTCGCTTGACGCTCACTTTGCGCGGGCTATGTTGAATTACAGCAGTTAAATGTTCAGTGAGATTAGCTTGACCGCAGCGCAGAGCTAGGATTTCCTGCTTGAACGCTGACAATCACGAAAGATGCAGCAGACTGGTATTTGTTCCTTGCGTTCCTATCGTGCCACATTGATATGTGAGCCCGAATTAGAGGTTAAGAAGGGCTTTTATAGTGCCTATAAATGCCTATTTTCGGCGTTCGTGCCTAAACGCCTACAAGTGCCTATAAATGCCTATTTTCCAAATGGGTGCCTATATGAACACTATTTAACCCCAAATTTCATTTTCGAGTGCAGTTTGAGACCGTTATTCATGTTACCAGGCAACATTGACCTTTAGGAATACAGTGAAACCTCGGTGATACGAATCTCGTGGGGTAACGAAAAATATTCGTACCATCCGAAATTCGTATCACCAGAAAACATGAAAAATCAGTACGTAACAGCAAACTGGTGTATGTTTTCATTTATGTTTTTCGAGGGCCGCAGCAACACTGTGCACAGCTGGGAGTGATTGCCAGTAAAGTTTCTAGACGTCAACGATCATACTTGTACTCGTAAATATGCGACGCGTGCACGAAACCAAATTTGTAACGACCCGTGACAGCTAGTAGTCCCTTCCTAATCTTATCACGCTTTTTCGCACGACACCAAAGTACTGCGGCGAAAGTGACCTAAGGAGCGCTTTGCATACGATAGATGAAGGCCAGAAAATTTTAGAACCGCTGTTCTTTGTTATTTTCTTATCGCGGTGGTGCGGGCCGGGGCTGTTTTTCGCGAGGTTTGCTGAAAGTCGAGTCTTCCGTGCAAATCGGAGAGTTGGCAGGTCTGCGCGTCCTCAACAATCGTGCATGTTGACGTTCCGAGGCCTAGCGCCTTCGCCTAGACCGTCCCCTTCTCTCGGTCCTCGTTCCCCTTTCATAGGCTGCCTGATTGCCAAGACATGCCTTGCATCAACGTGGCAGGCATGTGTAAACACAGTGCAACATCGCTGGCTCGAGGACAGCAGCACGCGTCAACGCGTCGGGGGATTAAAAAAAAAAAAAAAGAACAGCGACGCCAACGTCATCTGTAATCTAAGCGAAGGCACGCGAAGACGCATTAGGGTCTCCAAGATTTGCGTGCACAATGTCGGAGGATACCACGCGCCGCTGGTTGCCGATCCTGACCGCGACCTTCTAGAGGAGTTTGTCATCCTGACAAATTGGCAGCGCGGTGCGAATGCCCGCGCTTGTGCTCTCGTGGCCAAATTGGCAGCGCGGGCATCACCTGTCCGAACCTGCTGGTTGCGTACGTTCGTATCAAACGTCACGGGGTGAAAAACGGTTCGCAACAACCGTACTCCGTTACAGTGAAGGCTAATCGGGCTTGGCCAGGACCACAGGAAAATTCGTATCACCCCGAAATTCGTACGAACCGTGATCATATCACCACCGAGGTTTCACTTACTAGGGGGGTTCAAACTAGCCTTCTAGTTCAACCAACTTCCGGAAAACAACCGCTAGCAGCCGTGAAATGTGACGCGCCGGCGATCTTACGCCAACGCGCTGAGATGTCGTGAGCGGCTAAAGGAGGAGGGTTCAGGAGACGAAAACACGCTGTTTTTGCAACCCTGAATGGGAGCAAGTCAACGTCTACTATGGAAGGGGGAGAGGGAAATAAACATGGGAAGAGGAGATGAGAAGAAGGGAGAGTGGCATCTATGGTCGAGAACGCGGCGGTTGGCTTCTAGAGCCGTTTGTCCATTCCAGTGTCCTGAAGGAAGTGAACCACCTTGAAGACATGGGTGTGGCAGTGGGCAAGAAATAGGAGGTCCCTCTGTGCAGCCGCGGGAAGGTGACGGATGAATGCGAAATCACGGAGTGCTGTCAGGGTAAAGGAGAGTGTAGATCAAAAGTACGAAAAATGTGATGCATGCACGCGGGTTTGGTTTTGTTTGTTGATGCGTGCCCAATGAAGAGCGTTGGACCACAATAATTTTTCAAGTTGGTTCATTATGAGCCGCGAAACCATTATGCAAGGAGGCGTCATGCGCACGCAAGTTCATGTACGCATGACGTGACTGAGCCAGGTCGTGCACGCGAGCGGTGTTGTGTCGTTTCGGCGTTCTCTGTGCCTATTTCTTTTAGATGGATCTCTCAGTGCGCGCACGTTTGGAGAGGCTGGCACGGATCACGTATCCTTACCGCGACAAACCGCGTCGCACAGCTGGAACTGTTGTTAGGGACAATGCACCAAAATCGCGCCAAGCGTTTTTACGCCTGGTGCCGGCGCGACGCGAAAACGGCGAAAACACGAACGCATACGAAATGGAGACAGATTAGTCTCACATCTCGCTGCGGTGCGAAGTAAGAAATAAAAAATAAAAATACAAACACATTCCGCTAGTGTGTTTTATTATTTCTCCCAACTTTCATTCATCTATTTAAGCAGCATATTAAAGAAATTACACATGTTGCCTCGAATAATTCTCGCAGTGTCACGTGCTACTACGAGCGATGTCAGAGCACCAATGTCTACGTAGAGGGTAGAGGAGTGACGTTATAGAGCTCAGATAACTACGCAGCAGCATTCCTTGTTGTACGTCAACCCCTCCATCTTGGATCGCGCCCCTGCGAGAAGGGCAAGCGGTGTTCATTTTGAAATTTTACGTTTTTCCGCGGCGCCTCAGGTTGCAAATCTTGCCAGACGTGATCGAGCGCCCAGTTCATGCAAAACACTTGTCAGTTCAAAATGCTCAGACCTGGTGAGGGGGCCCTTTAAAGGTGTTCGTCGACAGATAGCAACTGACCCTACGCGATTAGACCCGGCCAATACGAGGCATCCCTCCCTTCTGGTTTTTTAGCGGTCTAACTATCTGTTTCTGTGCATGCCGAAAATAAAGAGATCTACCACTGTGTCGATTCCACGGTGGACACTTTACTCGCCATGATAGAGAATAAAAGGAGAGACTGTGTTCTACGAACCGTGCAGCAAAAAGGACAATTGAGTGGCTATGTTCAACTGTTGGCGCCTTTGTGCCATCGTGAAAAATAAAATTTCTTGCTTTTCTGTCGTAAATACAGGTTGCGTACGTCTTTGTTTGAAATACTTTGAATTTATATAAAAATTTATTGTGCCCATATTTACGATTTTCGAAGCCTAAAAGAGTGTTTTGCCTGCCTATTTTTGGTGCCTAAAACGCGCTTTTTAAGTGCCTAAAAATACGGCCTCTAGTAATGATATACAAGATGCTAGAGGTGTGCACGGGCTCCGGGTAGCCCGAAAGCCCGAGCCCGCAATGCGGGCCGGCCTCGGGTAGGCTGACGTCTTCTCATCTCGGGCCCGGGCCGGGCTGGGACCATTTAGTTTTCGATTCGGGCCGGCCGGGCCAAGCGAAAACCCGTATCAAGCCCAAAATATGAGCCGGAATATTTTTCCTGCACGTAGCGGTGAACACGCAAGATAAGCTTTGTGATTATCTATCCATCATCCTCCTGTCCTGCATCTGAGGTACTAAACTTCTGGAAGAACAAGCAGTCTAAATATCCCAAGCTCGCTATGCCTGAGAAAAAGATTTTCAATTCCGGCTACCAGTGCGAGCAGCGAACGGAACTTCAGAGCGGTCATATGCAATGCAAGAACGCCGCACTTCACTGAAGCCCGAATCAATGGACAGCCTGTTATTTTGACACGTCATCTTGTAATCTGTGCAGGCCCGTAGCCAGGGGGGGGGGGGTACTTGCCCCCCCCCTGAAATTCGGATGGAGGAGGGTGTTTTACCGCGAATAAATAATGAAAATAGGTGGTTTTCGAGCTTTTCAACAAGTGCCCCCCCCGAAAAAAAATTTCTGGCTACGGGCCTGAATCTGTGTATATATTGACTGTAACATGTCGCTTGCTTATGTTTCGCTTTGATAAGTTGAATAAAATGCCACATCATAGGAAACCGATATCTTGTCTCCACAGCGAACCTACATAATGGTTCGCTGCGGAGACAAGATATCGCTATCGGAGACAAGATAAAGGCCCACCCAATCACAAAGCGCTCAGACATATTTAATCATCATCAGCTGCAAAAGCCTCAACAACGTGAGCAGCAACCTATAGGTTCGCGTGTTGCCTTACGGACGCGTAGTGGGCCTTTCGCTGATTTGCAAAAGGAAGAATGATGGCGTAGTGGTCACTTAACAACTGCACTTGCAGTAGGCATTCCGGGATAGTTTGAAACGGCCAGTGTTACGCGCACAGTCTTTCATTTCCTTACGGCACGGTTGAGGCATGCACCGAGAACCGAAGCCAGGCCAGCAATTGAGAAGGCGATGTGCACGGGGTCCGATTACAGCGCGTTCTACTCTATAAGGAGAAGCTCAAACGTCCTCCAAGTTTTCTTTTATTCACAGTTGTAAGTGTAGTATTGATTCATCACTCGGGCCCCTGAAGTCAAGTACTGGGAGGCACTTATCATAATGATAACCCGTCACGCGAATCAGCATGATTTAACGCCCTAAAGCTTCACTCTAAAAAGTTTTCCGGAGTAACTGCACAGTTAACCCGAAAAGGGCGATTTTACCCCCCCAGGGACAAACTGTGTGCAAAGGTTTGCACAAGGCACGGCAAGAAGGGCGCTTTACTCCCCTTGGGAGGAAAGCGCCCTTCTTGCCATGCCATGTGCAAAACAAAAAAGAAAAAAAAAAAAGGGGGGGGGGGGGGGGGGGGCTTTCCTCCCAATGGAGCAAGGCGCCCCTTTTTTTTTGGAGTAAATGCAGAAATGTTCGCGCCGTTTGCAAACGACCCATCAGTGCCTACATAAACCCGTTTCCTTCCAGACATTGCCATAGCGTGCTGTGGTGTAGTAGTTCGTGTACGCGCATGCTGACTCCGTGGTCGTGAGTTCGAATCCCGTGTGTTTGCTGTCGATTTTCTGAAATTTCTTTCTGAATGCGATACTTGTATAATTGTAGATCTAATAAAAATGCCTGCTCATACTTCAAAATGCTGGTTAAGTCAACCAAGAGCTGATATTTCTTTTGCGCATAAAGGAACTGTTGCTCTCCTTGAGGAGTAACCGCGAGCGGGGGGAGTAACGGTTCGTCCCGTCGCAGTTACCCCCGATTTGGAGCAATGGGTGTGGCAGGTCAGTTACTCCTCTAAAGGAGTAACCTCAACACCCCTCTTCCTCCTTTACTTTTTTAGAGTTCTGAAACATCATTTAAAAGATTCTAAAACTTTGTTTTTTAAAGACTGTTGGATTGAGTGGAATAAGCATTTCATTGGTAAGCAAAGAAAATTACTGTTTCTTTCATCTTCCGTTTCGCGGCAATATAACCAAACATGGAGGACGGTCAGCGCTTCAAGCCGGCACTTACAACAAAATGGAGGTCCCTCACCGGTCAAATAATTATCTGCTATGTATAAGTCAAAATCTCAAACGACCGTAGAAGACGTCTTTTAGTCGTGTCTTCGTTATCGTTAGCCAGCTATATATGTATACATGGGTGTGCTTCGACTAAATAGAGCTTGTTTAGTGTCTCAGCAAACCACGACTGTTGCCATTTCCGGAGGTCGCGGGTTCGATCCCGGCCACAGCGGTCACATTTGATGATGGCGAAATGGTAGAGGCCCGTGCACTGTGTGACGTCAGTGCACGTCGAAGAACACCAGATGGTCGAAATTTCCGGAGCCGCTCACTACGGCGTCTCTCATAATCATATCGTAGTTTTGGGACGTAAAACCCAGATACTATTCTGTTGCCATTAACTATCGTCATTTGTGCAGGAAAGCCATGAGGACTTACGGTAGAAATAGCAGTGTTTGTAGTTATTGGATGTAGATGTAGCGATTTTATGTGCAAGCCCGTTACCGTCAATGCCTCTCTGTCCTATGACCAGCACGTTAAACATATACATATCTCACATGCGCAAGCAGCTTGTATTGTATAATAAAGTTCTCTAGTTACAGGATTTTTGTGTTTCTGCGGCAGTGGCGCATCCAGGGGGTGGCACACCGGGCCGGTGCCCCCCCCCCACCCCCCCCCTCCCCCCAACATTTTTTTTTGTCATGGCATACAAAGCGCAAAATGACCATTTGCCACCACTTCAGATCAAGGAGGCGCCCCCCCCCTCCCCTGAAAAATATTTCTGCCTACGCCCCTGTTCTGCGGTGACTTGTATTCCTCTACGACAGGGGTCTAAACACGCGGCCCACCCATATGACTGTCTTCACCCCATATTTTTTTAAGCATGTTCGTGAGCTACTCAGGTATGACTGGTCTGAAGCATTGTTTTCGCGAGCCATGCCATATGGTCACCCTGTGTTGAAACATAAACGTGAAACAAAAGCTATATTTCAGAATCGGCGTCCAGATTTTTGCCATTTTGGAGACCTGCATCGACTTTTGGCTGGAATCCTGGCGCCAAATATCCTTCAGAAATGACTTGTATATCAAATATGGAAAAGGTTTTTTTTAATGACGTTTGTTGACAATTTGTGAAAACTACCCCCCCCCCCTCCTGCCTTCTTCACTGCTCCAGCCCTTGTGGGTCCAAATTGAGACGCTGCGGCCCGCTGGCTGAGGCGAGTTTGAGACCGCTGCTCTACGACGTCGCGACGTCATTTGAAGAGCCTGCGTATATAGATTACATTTGCAATTTTTCTCTCGTGATTTCTTTTACGAACGACAATGCTGACGAAGAATCAGCCGTCAGATTACGCGTATCAGGATGCATGACATGGCATTCTGAAAACAAAATGCCTGCAGCTGCCTAACAGACTCCAGCGCGTGGCCATGACGCTTCTACGTGGAATTTGCGGCACGAGCACTTCACATGTAATCCCAACAAATGAATTTTGATAAGCGTTTCATGGGCGTGCGTGCTTCGTTGTTTGCCCAAACGACGTGTCACATTCAAAGAGCTGCCACGGCGGCAACAGCCTCGCTGCAGGCATCAGACGAGTCTAAGCGAGTGGATCATCAATTTCTGGAACATAACTTTGGCACAGTAAGTAGACTTTAAAAGAACTTGCTGTTGGGCTAGTTGGTAGATCATTTCTGAAAACTTAGAGCGCAAACACACGACACACTCACGCACACACACACACCCAGGCATCAAACACGCACACCGCTGTGCTTTGAGCGCTGTGCGTTTGATGCCTGGGTGTGTGTGTGTGCGTGAGTGTGTCGTGTGTTTGCGCTCTAATTAAGTTTTTAGAAATGAGTAGACTTTCTCTCGCTACCCGCCGCGGTGATCTAGTGGTTATGGCGCTGACCCGAAACTCGCGGGATCGAATTCCGGCCGCATTTCAATGCAGACGAAACGCTAGAGGATAGCGTGCTTAGATTTAGGTGCACTTCAAAGAACCTCAGGTGGTTGAAATTTACGGAGCTGTCCACTACGGCGTCTCTCGTAATCATATAGTCGTGTCGTGGTTTTGGGACGTAAAATACCAACAATTATTACTGTTCTTTCTCGCTGATGGTCTGTTATTAAAGGCGTACTGGCGCAAACTTTCGCGGCCCAAATAGCCTGCGGGATTGATTCTCGTGAACATGCGTATATCATCTACCAAATGTGAACAGCGAATATAGCTTGGAAGGTAATACATATGAATTTTGAACTTCGCGTGCACGATCCTGCGCTATACGTCACGCCTCGCGACATGACATCATGCAAGGTGACCTGAAGGTGACCCCAACCTTCCGCGACGTTCCCACTGCGACCAAGCTCCGAGATGGCCAGCTAAATCATGACGTCATAGTCGCCATTGCACCTTTACAGCGCTTGAGCCAGCGGGCTGCTACACGGTGGCTGCTCGCGAATCCGTGCCCGCGGGGAACGTGTGGAAGTCTCAAGAATGTCTTTGCCGCCATGTGATGAAGATGACGATGAAGGTAACGGTCGACATCGCTCTGCACATGCCGCACGCGAAAGAAAGAACGCGAGCCGGCGAGGCAGGCAGCGCGGAAGTGCGTCGCAGTTCTCTGTACCATTGTGGTGAAGTGCGCCACTGCGCGGCTGCGGCACTGCCAGCGTGTCGCAGGGCGACATTCCTTTCCCTCCCCTCTGCACCGCCAACAAAGGCGCGGAGCGGGAGAGGAAAGGGGAACCGGTCCCCGAGTTCACCGAGTTGAACAATAAAGTTAGTTGGTACGCGTGAGCGACGCAGAGATGAAGCGTGTTGCACCGCCAACAAAGGAGCGGAGAGGGAGAGGAAAGGGGAACCAGTCCCCGAGTCCACCGAGTTGAACAATAAAGTTAGTTGGTATCAAGACTCTCAGCAACACGCTTCGTCTCTGCGTCGCTCACGCGTACCAAGAACAAAGGAGGAAGGTGGGGAGCTACCACAATGGGAATGTTTCTGTGCATTCGTCATGAATGACGAATGAAAGAGAAGCCTTGTAAACATTTCTTCAATATGTGCAGGACAGTAGCCATAAATAAGAGCCGGGTTGTCGGGGAGATAAGCGAAGGAGATTTGATTAGAAAGACGTCGTCTCAGCGCCCCTTCTGTTTTTCGGTCGTCTAAGTAAA
The DNA here is from genome assembly GCA_030522465.1 of Rhipicephalus appendiculatus. NCBI lineage: Eukaryota > Metazoa > Arthropoda > Arachnida > Ixodida > Ixodidae > Rhipicephalus > Rhipicephalus appendiculatus. The sequence goes on along the minus strand of JALIZH010016343.1, from coordinate 8,544 downwards.
CAAAGTTTCTGGGCGTGGCCACCTGATCTATAAACTACCGAATACTATCACTCCAGTGAGATATTTGCCATCAAGTGTGGAGCACTTCAAGGGCTCGGCTTTACGTCCATCCACGCACCTCATTGGGCATGATCACGCTCACAGTAAACTGCTCGATACAGGCCATAGCAATTCAGGCTAGCAATGCCCAAAACCGTGTTAAAGTGAACGGGAGAGTGAGTGGGTTGAGAATAGAGAGAGAGAGAAATGCTTTAATAAAAAGCTGGAGATGTTAGCCTGCATGGCTGTTGGCCTGACATGATACTAAATATGCTGGGTGATTACTATGCTGGTGAACACATAACTACCCATACAGCCACTCACACACATATAGATTTCCCTATTTACGGGGGGGGGGGGGGGAAGGGAGGGATGGACCCGGGTAACTTATGCAGTGGCGTAGCCAGGGGTGGCACACCGGGCCCGTGCCCCCCCCCCTGAAATATTTTTTCGCGATGGCATACAGAGCGAAAAATGACCTTTTCAAGGAGATGCCCCCCGCGAAATCAAGGAAGTGCCCCCCCCCCCCCCTCCTAAAATTTCTGGCTACGCCCCTGAACTTATGTGTTGTGCTTTGACTATGTTTGCTGTTCGGGAGGTCAAGGAGGGAGAAAATCTAGGTGTTGTGCCTCCTCCTTTGCCTCCCACTGACGTCACCCCTGGGAATGCTGTTCCGTTGACCCTGCCATTCCCTTTCTGCCATCTACGTTGCCTATCGGAAGCCACGGTACCGAATTACACCGGCTAGCTCTCCAGCCTTTACTCGTTGCACAGAACATGATCGCGTGTGAACGAACAAATGGAGGACAAAACAAAGTAAAAGCGAGGGGTCGGATGAAGAGGATAGAAAAAGAACCGTTGTTGATGAAGGTACAGGAATGCGTTGTGAAATGGCGAGCTTTTCAAAGAGAGAGACAGAGTGATAGAGCCGTGGCAGTCAGCAGAGGGCTCAAAAGGAGGAAGCGAGCCACACGAGGCTTGGCGTGCGATAAGAGGACACATACTCCACTGAATCTCAAGATCGTGTATATCTGTTTTCTTTTTTTCGTGAGACAAGCACACGACTCTCCTTCTCTCACTCCTAGGAGCGGACCACCACTTGGCAGGTGATTGTCAGAGATAGGAATCTGTCTCTTGGGACGGCGCCATACACGGCCGAGAGCGCTGGAAAGGTTAACGCGTGCTGCGCGTCGAGCTATCCCGTTTGCATACACGTGCACGCAAGAGCGCGAGGTCTCGTCGCCTACCGGGGAGAACGGCGACCCAACTTCAAGCGAAACTCTTCAATACAGGTATGTGTAGCTAAACATATAGTATATTTGTTTTTAGTTTTAACTATGTAACGTGCTGTTCATGGGAGGTAAAACGATACGTCTACTTAGGACAGGTAGTGGCCGCGGAACCGAACCACGAGACTGAAGTAATTAACTAGAGAGAGAGAATAAAATGAGAGAAAGGCAGGGAGGCAGGCATTCTCAAATCATGCAAGGCAGTTTACCACTATCCCGAGGTCAATAGAAAGGCATATAACAGCTGCATCTTACCAGTGCCAACCTACGGGCCTGGATGCTTACAAAGAGGGTTCAACTTAAACTGAGGATGACGCAGCCAGCCATGGAAAGCAAAATGATAGGTGTAATCTTAAGAGATAGGAGAGCAGAGTGGGTCAGGAAACAAACAGGTGTTAAAGACTTCTTAGTTGAAATCAAGAAGAGGAAACTGCCTGGGCAGGGCACGTGGCGCGCCGCGCGATAACCGCTGGTCGTTAAGAGTAACGGTGTAGATTCCAAGAGAAGGCAAAAAAGAAAGAAAGCTAGGTTCACAAGTGAAATTAATGAGTGTGCGGGGATAACATGACCGCGGCAAGCACAGGACAGGGTTGATTGACAAAACGTGGGAGATGCCATTGCCCTGCAGTGGGTGCAGTCAGGCTGATGATGTAGATGATTTAACATCATGCTGGCGGATGGCTACACACGCTATACTTGTGGCAACAACATCCCGTCCGTGTCCTTGTTCGCCAATATCATGTTATATAGCTATGGACAGAGTCCTTCATGCTATGGGTGTATGTATATACACGGCTCGCATACTTGTCAATACATCATTTGAATATGGATGCACAGTTCGCGCGCGAAAGCAGCCAATCATAGATTTCACAGATTATTTTTTGCAACGACAAACTTTTCTTCCGTTGACGGCAGTAACATATCGTTTTCGCTAAGCCCTAGTATCGGCGCGACTGTGCCCACGTGTGTTTTTTCGGGAGAAAAGCGCACCAAATCGTGATTGGTGGTCTCTAAGGGAGTACAGGTACCAAGGGTACGAAGACGAATCTGCGTTTTCGTTTACTCGAGCACAGCGTGAAATGCGCACAGCGTAAAACCTTTCGCCACGTTGTTTCACTAACGGTAGCACCGACCGCAGCACCGGTATGGCATTGCAAATAGGAAACAATTAGTTAAAGTAGATGCACACGTGCCATTTTTCATTGCTTCTGCGAAAGGAGTGAAACAAAATCGATCACTACATTATTATAGAAACGGTCCTATAAATGTATAATAGTAATTCGCGCAGTTTAACGTCCCAAAACCAAAATATGATTATGAGAGACGCCTACAGAAATTTCGACCACCTGGGGTTCTTTAACGTGCACCTAAATTACGGGCCTCTGGCATTTCCGCCTCCATCGAAAATGCGTCCGCCGCGGCCGGGATTCGATCTCGCGACCTTCGGGTCAGCACTCACTCACTATAACCACTAGACCACCGTGGCGGGTGGCCCCAAATGTAGGCGAAGTCATTATTTGCATATGTCTGCATGCATGACTGCGCCTTACATGCAGGCGCGTTTTTCCTGAACTTGGGTTCAATAACTTTCGGCCTGGCGCGTAGATAATCTCTGTATCCCATGTTGTTAGCACCAAATTTCTTTCTTTCTTTCTTTCTTTCTTTCTTTCTTTCTTTCTTTCTTTCTTTCTTTCTTTCTTTCTTTCTTTCTTTCTTTCTTTCTTTCTTTCTTTCTTTCTTTCTTTCTTTCTTTCTTTCTTTCTTTCTTTCTTTCTTTCTTTCTTTCTTTCTTTCTTTCTTTCTTTCTTTGACGCTGGGGCCAATGAACGAGTTTCGTTTTTCTGCAACGAAAACTGGGCTTGTATCGGAGCCCTCTGCTCACGTTTGCGACGCGCGAAAGAAATATTGTTTATCTAGCTCCGAAGCGTGTATCCAAGAGCATAGCAGAGACTCTTAAGATTTTAATCGCGTACTTCGAACAAACGCCCTGCAATCAGTGCAGAAGCAGTAGCGGCGTATTTTTCACACAGGTGTACTGATTGTAAGGTAGACGAGGAAAATGAGGGGTTCGTAATAAAGAACAGATATCATTAGATAAGTTCACCCACTAATCGGCCAATCCCCTCCATTGGGTATCAGCAGGCCCATAGCAAGGGCCCCCCCGAAAAAGGGCCCCCCGAAAAAAATTTCTGGCTACGGGCCTGGGTATCAGCCATGTCCGGAGGAAAACAACACCATAACTGATACCACAGCCTAGCGCAACTGTGTATTACTACAAACTGGCGCAGCCGCGTACGGTTTTTGTGTGGACATTCAAGTCGAGATGTGGGTGGACTTCACCATTGGAGCAAATCAACGCGGTGGCATCCGGATCTTGGCTGCATGCAACGCCTCAAAATGAAGAGGAACAAGCTCTTCCGGAAGCAGGGAGCACTGAAGCATTTGTCTCCTATATGCACTAAAACGAAGCTAACTTTAGATGATTTAATTGCGAAAGGAACGATGAGGATCAACATGAAGCCTCAAGATTATGAGAATTTTGTTCTGACTCCAACAGGAAACTGCGCGAAGCCTGCTACCGTTGCTACATCTGACAGTTCCGTCGAGCTGATCAACAAGTTTCTTGAAATTCAACAAGAACAGAGCAGGCAGCAAAATTATTTAATGCGGTCGCTTGTAAACGTGACCGAACGAATAAGCAGACCGATTCTCGAACACGTGAAGGCAGGCATGTTTGACGGAGGGTCTAGCAGTCCCGAGTCCTGGCTAACATTTTACGATTATGCATGCAATGAAAACTGACGAAGGATGAAGTGAAAAACATGCGATTATTCCTATCGGGAATAGCGAAGAGTTGGTACGAGTTGCGTGTCAACGCTCACAGCAACAAGCCATTGACAAAGTGGAAATAAATGTTTCTCAGCTCTTTTGGCGGGAACAAGGTGTTGCTATGGGACAAAGAAATCGCATTCAAGTACACGCCTGGATCTGCACTCAGCTATTATTAAATGCGAAGCATTTCTTTGCGTACTGCAGGCACGTTTAGCGTTTCTATCTGCGTATCTATCTATCTATCTATCTATCTATCTATCTATCTATCTATCTATCTATCTATCTATCTATCTATCTATCTATCTATCTATCTATCTATCTATCTATCTATCTATCTATCTATCTATCTATCTATCTATCTATCTATCTATCTATCTATCTATCTATCTATCTATCTATCTATCTATCTATCTATCTATCTATCTATCTATCTATCTATCTATCTATCTATCTATCTATCTAGCCGCCTACGTCTGGGTGATCAAGTGATTACCCCTTTAACTTGGGGTAGACCAAAATTAGTATGTGAGAATAAGATGGTTTGACGAATATGACTCACTGGTCGTGACATGAATAATGACAATCCCGTCGCGTACGTCGTCAAACTCTTTCGGTCAAACCCTGTGGCACATACCACGGGGCGGGTATGTGCCACAGGTATGCGGGTATGTGCCACAGGTGATTGACAGTTTAGACTACCCAGGAACGGCGAGACAAACATTGGTACTTTTAACGCCAGAGCGTTAAAAAGCTGACGTGGTCAGCAGCGTTGACCGGACGAATGCAAATAATAAATGTCAGGGTCCCAACAGGAATCGAACCCAAGCATTCTGCGTGGCAATTAAGCATTCTACCACAGAGCCAGGCCAGGTCTCGGAACTGCTTTTCGAATAGACCCTAATGTTCGTGAAACGTCAATTGTCGTTGCAGTGCTGGCTATCCAATTTTATAATCATTACATATGTATTCCGATGATACAGCCGTCACGCCGGGTTAACATCAATTATAGTAAAGCGCCATCCACTGAAGTTGATATATGTTGCAGTGTCCAGGGTTACCATCCTCGCCAGCACAAGCGCTACATATCAGTTTACCGCTTCTGGTGTTGCTACTGCCCATGTTGCTGTTGGCATCGTTACGCAACTGTAAACAACTTGTTATGCAAAACATATGCGACTGTGGAACATATGTCTGTGCGTACAACATTTGTACATATCTTTAGCGTAATTTCGTAACGTTTCGCTCAATAAAACATCACAACACAGTCACCTTCCTTCCGCATGCTTCGCATAACATCGATTCCCAAGGTACGTGGAATCTGCCGAATTTTTATGAGAAAAGGCGGTTGCTCCAGCTGGCTGACTCATCCTTGCCTGAGACGTCTGTGGTTCGACTTATCATCCATGGTGTGAGTCCGGACCTCCAGAAGCAAATACAAGTGAGAGGACCCCAGGACGGTTGATGAACTTCTTAAGGGAATGTGAAGCCAAGCCTCTACCTCCAGGACCTAGGAACTCAGCGTCAGTCCGTTACACCTGCTGCAAGGTGGACAGGAACCACACGAGCTGGTGAAAGACACCCGCTTGCAAGCTGGAAGTCTACCGCGACGCGTGTCTCTTTTTTGACCGACCAGGCAGGCTCAGGCCGCAATGAAGAACTAGATGACGTGACAAAAAAAAAAAAAAAAAAAAAACTAAACAAAGGGAGTCTCGGCTTCCACCCGATGACATCAATAGAAGCTGTTTATTTGTCTCATACAAGTCTATTGTACATATCTGTTTTTGTTAATGGAAAGCAAAGGAGCGCGTTAGTTGACAGGGGATCGAGCCAGCGTCACAGTTATAAATTCCAGCATTGAGAGTGAGAAAGTAAAACAGGGACGGGCTGTAGAAGTACTTGGATGTGCTGGAAAGCGAGATGTTTGCTTAAATGGACTTGTGTTACCTTATCGTGTCTCGGGCAAGAATGTCACTGCCCAAGTACTGGTACTCGACGGACGGTGCCCTATGAATTACTCCTTTCACGGCACAGCCTCAACGCTTCAACTTCACCTTCCAGGACTCAACGGAAGCAGTCGTCAGGTGACGATGTTAAGACGCTTTACCCGGAAATGCTATGCTTGAAAGGATATCCTACGGTAACTGCAAAGTTTGAGGTACCATTCAAGCTACATGATACGACGGTGGTGAGAACAAAGCCCTATAATATGTCGCGGGAAAAGAGACTGTGGCTTCAGAACGAGATTCAAAAGATGTTGGATTCACAGATAATTCGTCCATCCTTATCTACATTCGCGACGCCCATCACGTACCATTGCACCTAAGGAAGATGTAAGTCTCCGAATCTGCACAGACTACAGACAAATTAATAAGCAGACAGAACTTTTTCCGTTTCCTATACCACGTATAGACCCTATCATAGATGTAACGGGTGGGGGGCAGAGTGTTTTCGTGCACTGACTTATGTAAAGGTTTTTGGCAAGTTCCACTTCCTGAAAAATACAAGATATATTCTGTCTTCATAACGCCCTTTGACAACTATGAGTATAACCGACTCCCATTTGGATGGAAGAATTCACCCACTTGAACGACGTTTTGCGACCGTTCCTTGGGAAGTTTTGTCATGTCTACATCGACGATATAATTGTTTATTCCCGCAACGAGGACGAACGTTCAAACCATCTTGCTAGTGTACTCCAAGCCAATGGCGTAGCCAGGGGGGCGGGGCACACCGGGACCGTGCCCTCCCTCCTTCGAAATTTTTTTCGCCATGGCACACATAGCGCTAAATGACAATTTGCCTACCCGGCCCCCCCTTCAGATCAAGGAGGTGCCCCCCCCCCCCTCCCCCCCCCCCGAAAAAAAATTTCTGCCGACGCCTCTGCTTCAAGCACTTTGTGATGACGAGCTCAAGATTAACGAGAAGAGGGAGTTTTTCCAAAGAAAAAGTTGTGTTTCTGGGTAGAGAATTTGATGGCCAAACCAAGAAAAACGAAATAGGAATCAGTGGAACGAATAGCAAAATGCAGAACCCGTAAGTCTTGCACTCTTTGCTGGTATTTCTGGGTTGTGCGGGGCATTTCGCGTCATTCATTAGAGAGTATGCGACTAAAACCAAATGCCTCTAGGAAATTACTGAGAAGAATGTTACTTTTCAGTGGACAGCAGAGTGTCATTCCGTTTAGCACAGCCTTGCGAGCATTATTTCGTCTGATCAGGTTCTGACTCTTCAGGACTTCAAGTTGTGGCGCCACATGTATGTATGTATATATATATATATATATATATATATATATATATATATATATATATATATATATATATATATATATATATATATATATATATATATATATATAGGAACAAAAGGAAGTACGACGCACGTTGGTTTTGCACGGTATTTATATTTTCTGACGTTTCGGCTGGTGGACCAGCCTTTGACAAAGGCTGGTCCACCAGCCGAAACGTCAGAAAATATACCGTGCAAAACCAACGTGCGTCGTACTCTCTTTTGTTCCTTATTCTACCGGGGCCAGCGTTATTTCATTGCTGCAACTATATATATATATATATATATATATATATGTATATATATATATATATATATATATATATATATATATATATATATATATATAGACGAGAGAACTTCATTTACATTCAATTTGATGTGATCTTTCATATACAGATTTACGTATAATATGGTTAGCATCGTTTAATAATATTATACAAAAATTACAGTTTTACGTAGCATACACTGGGACAACAAAACTTATATGTGGGATGCATGTAATAGTATTACAAAAAAACTCTTTTGTTATGTTGCTCACACAATTAAGTTTATGCATGAATACAATATGTCGATGGCGGCGTCCCCAGAAGTACAGATTTGTTTCATTCAATGAAGTTTCGTTAACGTCTAGAAGCTGCTCACGAATAATTGCGTTTTTTTATGTTGGTAGCAGTGACTGCACCTTTTCTTTTCCGTAATTAGTACTACACTTTCTTGCGCATATTCAGGTTTCCCTATCCTATATTTAGTCTTGTTTGCTCCTAGTAATAGTGTTTCTAGCGCATTGTTATTACTACTCGTTACATTGTTATTATTAATTGGGGTCTGCATATTGAAAGCACTGGTGCCTACCAGTGCTTCATTGAGGGTTAAACCTTTGTACCTGGTGCCCACACCAAGCGAATAAGACGTGAATGTCTTGGGACAAGAGAATAAAATACTTCTAAGGCATTCGACAAATTAGGTGCAGTTGCTGAAGAACAGATAGGCAGACAGTCTGTCAGAATGACAGCTTCTGTTATAGATAGGGATACGTTTCCAGAGTGTTCATATATATGTGCAGATTTTGGTTACAGTGTATGTATATCCGCAG